>VWZK01014015.1:37044-80799 GCA_013396935.1 Baryphthengus martii | reverse complement strand
TTTCACAGAAAGAGTACTCAGACATTGGAATAGGCTGCCCAGGGAGGTGGTTGAGTCACAATCCCTGGATGTGTTTAAAGGTTGTTCAGATATGGTGTTGGGGGATATGGTTTAGGGGTGAGCTCTGTAGAGTAGGGTTAATGGTTGGACTCGATGATCCCAAGGGTCTTTTCCAACCTGAATGATTCTGTAAAATTTGTACATGCCTTAAGTTCTCCTGCTGAGTTGGCAGTGTACACCTGATTAACGTCTCCAAGGCCAAGTGACTCTGGGAAGTTCCTGCTAAAAGATTATAAACGGAAACTAAGCTCATTAAAACTGGCCACATAAGGCATAACGGAATGATTTTCTTATCAGTTGTTGTCATGGGCCTTGAGCATCAGCTGCTGTCTTACGGGGGTGCCGTGCAAGTCAGCCCGTGCTTTTGCTGCTTCCTTGCTCTCAAGGTCCTGTTTGAGTAATTGTTGTCTCTAGCTTACACTCTTCAGTTACCTTTACATGGCTTCTAACAGTTACATTTCAAGAACTTAGCTATTAACTGACCATTGTGTTATAGCAGGCATCAAGTGCAGGTTGCTCAGAGCCCCATCCTGCCTGATTTTGAATGTTTCCAGGGATGGGGCTTCTACAAACTCTCTGGGCAACCTGGGCCAGTGTTTTGCCACCCTCATTGTAAAATCTTTCTTCCTTATATCTAGTCTGAATCTCTATGCTTTTTTGGTTTAAAACTGTTACCCCTTGTCCTGTCACAACCCCTTGACCTGCCCCATCCTGCCTGATTTTGAATGTTTCCAGGGATGGGGCTTCTACAAACTCTCTGGGCAACCTGGGCCAGTGTTTTGCCACCCTCATTGTAAAATCTTTCTTCCTTATATCTAGTCTGAATCTCTATGCTTTTTTGGTTTAAAACTGTTACCCCTTGTCCTGTCACAACCGGCCCTGCTAAAAAGATTGTCCCCATCTTTCTTAATAGGCACCCTTTAGGTACTGAAGGGCCTCAAGAAGGTCTCCCCAGAGCCTTCTCTTCTCCAGGCTGAACAATCCCAACACGCTCAGCCTGTCCTCACAGCAGAAGTGTTCCAGCCCTCTGGTCACTTTTGTGACCTCCTGGACTCACCCCAACAGGTCCATGTCTCTCCTGAGCTGAGGTCTCCAGAGCTGAACACACTACTCCAGGCAGAGTCTCACCAGAGCAGAGCATGGGGAGAGAATCACCTCCTCAGCCTGGTGGCCACACTGCTTTGGACGCCGCCCAGAACGTGGTTGGCTTTCTGGGCTGTGAGCAGACATTTCCGTCTCACGTCCGACTTTCCATTGCCAACATGATCTTCTGCAAGTACTACTTTTTCTTGTTATGAAGTTCAGTTAAGTGATACTTTAAGATACAGAGTCTTCTCTGATATTCCTGTAGATCTTCAGATGCTTTGGATATCTTCCTGAGATACTTCTTTAGATCAATGGGTGTAGGTACCCATCTTCCAGGAGTCACGTGGTTTATTTTAATTCCCAACTGCTGGTGCCTGTACAAAACATGCAAATTGTCACTGTGCTGGTAAAGAAGTAGATAACCTGCATTGTTTTTCATGGTAAAGGTGGGAACTTTAGAGGATTCAACTATCAGAGCTGTATCATCCCACATTGCTAAAGCAGACCTCAGGTGTTACTTGGCGGCTTATGTCTGTTGGAAGGAAGGACCGTGAGAGCACAGAGCAGAACAGCAGGGTATGCTCTGCGCAGGGCCCTTTCCTCTGCTCATTCAAGCACCTTAAGGGCTCCTTAGTGATGAGTAAGTAGGTTCGTGAAAATGTTTCTGACTGTGAGAGACTTCAGCCTGTGCTGGTCAGAGTGCTCGCACGCAATCTCACCCAAAATTTTGGCTTTTTAAATTCAGATAGCTCAACCACTTGAAATTGCAAGTTTGTCAAATTAAGCATTTAATGGGATGCTTGTGTGCACAGAAGGCAGGAGTTCTCATGTCCTGTGTATTGAGAGAAACTTGAGTCAAGCACACGGTCGGCCACTGGCAAAGGTGTCCCTTCCAGCACAGATGAGTTAATTTTCTAACCAATCCTGAGAACTGGGAATGTGGGAGCTTTTTTTTGAGTTCATGTTCTTTCTCTTTGAAATAAATCAAACACAGCAGTGCTAATCCCTCCAAAGTTTATTGTTTTGTTTTTTTTCCTCACATCTGCCAGAAGATTTTTTGAATAGTTACTGCTAATAGTATATTTTTGTGCTTTCAATCCTGACATCCTTTACCTTTTTTTCATCTTTTCCATGCTATGGACAGCAAGGTGGGAGAAGTGCTCCTATATTACTGTTACTGTGAGGTGAAGGATCCAGAGAAGCTCTGTGCTTGGCAAAAGGCTCTGTGCCAGCATCTGCATCTCACTGGCAAGGTAAGGTTTTAAGCAGCAGTTGTATTCTTAACAAAAAAGCCATCATCTTTGCTTAATGCAGGACCATGGGGCATGAGGAGGACCAAATGTTTTGCACCAGAAGGTGTTAGTCTGTTATGATCCTATTAAAAAAGGCAATCAGACTCTGTAGAGTATTGAACAGCTACCATTACAAAGGAAAAGAAAATACTACATATCCCTTTTGATGCCGGGAACCTGGAGTTGCACAGCAGTGAGCGAGCCTCCAATCCATGCACAGCACACTGTGCAGACCTTGTCCTTCCAAGGATTACCCACCCCATTTCCATCATTCAAACAAAGGTTTTTAAACAGGAAAACATTTGGGTTTTTGTCACTCTTGCTGTCAAATACAAAGGCTATTCACACATGAGAAGCTGTCAGTACACTTTTAGATAAAGGACAGGATGCACAGGCTGCGTAACCATTGCTATCAACAGGGAGCTGTGGGCAGCTGTCCCTGTGACGATTATTGCTCTGGGTTTATCTTGTGGCTGAAGGACACGTGCAGCGTAGCACAGCCTGAACGCCAGGCTGCAGGTTCAGCACCGTGCAGCATGGGTCTGGGTGTGCTCCCCTTCGCCGTTACATGCGTCACTGCCTCCTCAGTGCACAGTGGTCTTCCAGTCAGAGTCTCTGCACCAAGCTGTAACCTGTACTTACAGTCAGGAATGAGATGAGGTCAAATGACACCTTCAACCACACCGCAGGATAGCAGTGCTCATTCCTGCGCAGAGCCTTTGTTCTTTTCATTCCTGGCAGACCACCCCAGGGAGGCGAGTTGGCTCATCCAGCCGGCCTGCTGAGGCTGTAGGCAGAGAGCCTCACAAAGCCGACGTTCCTAGGCTATCTGTGGGGAGAAGGATTTTTCAAGAGGGCAACTCAGAGCAGGAGACTACTTTTATCTTTATCTTCCTCAGTAGCTGCTTTTTCTCTGCTAGTGGTAGGCACTTTTCCTGCTCTACATCAGCACGGGTCTGGGGGTGGAATGTCCTCATGAATTCAATTCTACTTTGCCTGGTGGTTGCTCTTTTTCTCAGTGCTTTTTTTGCCTTTTTTTTTTAATGGTGGGTTTTTTTTTTTTGCTGTCTTCAAGGTAAGTACAGCACTTGCCTTCTTGAAGAGTTGATTTTTTTTTCCTTGCCTCTTGTATTCAATCCTTTTTTCTTTTTTTCACCACTTCAGAGCTTTTGTTCATTTGTCAGTGCTGGAGATGAAATGACTCACACTGAGATTTAATATTACATGCAATATTATGCATATTCACTTCTTTTTTTTTTTTAGCTTTGTGAGTCATTGGGCACAATCCCATTGTTCTTCCTGAGGCAGACTTCCAGTGGGAGTTTTAATGCTGACACTGGGATTTGCCTGTTAACCAGTTAGCATTTCTCTGTTTATTGCACAGGCTTTTCTAAGTGTCTTGATGTCATTCTTTTGAAATGGCTCAAAAAACGGTAACTGAGGTTTTCTTCCTATTTTGTTTACTGTCTCTGTATGTTAAACTTTACTGTAACTATCTTTTCCTTCCTTCCTCAGTAGTCTCTTTCCTGAATGTACTTCTGTGTCTGTCTCTCATCACCCAGCCATATTTTGTTGATTTTGTTGTGATTTATTTTTGCTGTTACTGAGCCTGAGCCCCAGCCTCTCCTCCTGCCTCCTAGGTACGAGTTGCTTCAGAAGGGATTAATGGGACGGTTGGTGGAAGCAAAGCTGCTACTCGTCTCTACATTGAGGTGATGCTTTCCCAGCCTCTGTTCAAAGACATTCTGTGTGAAGAGGATTTCAAGGTATGCAAAAGTAATATCTACGTAAAAATTAATGCAGGATGTCTAATTTTGGAGAAATAAGCACATTGCTTCATGTACTATTTGTTCTGCTCTCCCAGCGCTGATCTAAGCCGAGGGTTCCTAAGCTTGCTTTGTTTAGGTATCTCTCCTGGTTTTCACCAGCCATAGCAGTGATCATGAGCAGTGTTAGCAGCTCTGTCAGCTATGGGTGCAGCTGCAAAACCCCCTGTACAGGTGATTGAGGGGATGTGCTTCAGCCCCACCATTTTTCAACAAGCGTTTACTCCAGCTTGATTGCAAAACCGAGGCATCACAATGTACACTTACTCAAGCAAACTGTTCCCACTTTGCTCTTCACTCTGATTTGAGATCATTGCCTGTAGCCTACTGGTTTAGGTTCATGCAGGCTTCGGTGTCCATATAGGTGCACTGTCATTTCCATGAATTGGATGTCTTTTAGAGAAAACACACAGGCAGAGTCAAGAGGTTTCTCCCCACACCAGTTAGTGGCTGACTGGAGGGAGAATGAGGAGCTAACTCACGCTTGAGCCTGAGCCTGTGTGCTGATTGCTGTCTTCAGATGGTGATGGCAGCTGTAGCTGGCACCGTATGGCATTCTGGTAGGCTTTTGCTTCTTCCGCGCTGAAAGTACTGGTTTATCTGTGAGGAAGAAAAGCTGTTGCTTTTATAGTTGGTTGTGGGTTTTTTTTTTAGTTTTTTTCCACACAGTTTCATGTCACATAGTGGGGAGTACTTTTTAATTTTTTTTATTTCCATAAATAACTAGATCAAAGGAGTTAGTGAAGCTCGTGAAACTCAAATCTCATGTGGAGCTGCAGTGCTGATTCAGCTTTAGCTTTTTAACTGTCTGTTTTGCTTGCCAGAATTTCAAAAGTAAATGTGACCTGTTAGTTACAGTCATGTGTAGATGCAAAAACAGAACAGGAATGGAATTTTACCTTGACCTTGGCAAAGCCACCAACCCTGTGTGACTCGTCTGGGTATCAACGCTCATGCGTTAGTACATGCTGATGTTTTCTGTCTCAGTACCTCTGTATGCTGTGTACCCAGTTAAGTGGGAGCTTCAGGTCCCTGTGCCATGAAGACATGAGCATAGAGGAGTGCACTTGCCAGGTGTGTGGTCTGTTACTGGAGGAGCTTATTTCATAATCCTGTCAGAGTCAGTGTGCTCTGTAGGGGCCTTGACTTTCACGTGATAGGTGCTAGTGACGTTGTTTCTGACTCAGATCTGTTCTCTTTCCCATTCCTCAGTGACTCTGAACCTCTTGCCAAATGGTGCCTCTCACCTGCAAAATAGTCAGTGGGCTTAAGACTCCTGACTGCCCGGTTGTGGAAGGGGGCCACTGCCTACACCTCAGGATTTAGGGTGTAGATTCCAGCAGCAGAGACATTTCTTTCCTCAGCCACCAACACTTTCATATCCTAGTGAGTTGTAGAAATTCAAGTGGGTGGGTAATTTTAATCTTGACACCTGGCAAATTGTGGTGGATTGGTTTTGTGTTTCATTTTCTAGAGCAGCACAGGAGGAGCTCACTGTTTCCCAGAACTTCGAGTTGGAGTATTCAAAGAAATTGTGCCCATGGGCATTGATCCAAAGACAGTGTCTTACAAAGAAACTGGTAAGTTGATTTAACTGAAAAATAAAGCCTCTCACCCAGGTGAGAGATAACTGAAGAATAAAGTACCTTCATCAAAAGTATTTCCTTCTGCACAGTGGCCAGGACACAGGAGAAGCAGATACAGAAACTGATTTCTTACTCCTAGTCAAAAGTTACTGGGGCAGGGAGTTTGCTGGCTCAGATATTTGTTTGCTGAATGTTTAGCTGCCTCAAAAAACTTTAGAATTAACTTGCTGTTTTGTGAGAAATAGGAGTTGTTCCAATGACATCAAGCAGTGACCTTTTTTTGAAGCAGGGACACACCATGTGCTTTAGTCAGGGAGTAAATCACTGGACACCTGCTGAAGGCAACTGTACACATAGGTGAAACTACCTATGATGGTTAGGAAAGATATTTCAACGCATACATATATTCCTGTTTGTTCTAAATATTCTGTAGGTGCTTGAGACTGCTTAGAAATTGTACCATATATGGAGCTGCAATACTCTCTCATTGTGGTTAACTTACAGCAAGAACCAAGCTGTATAGGAAGAGCTTTCCATGGAATCTTTTTATGGATCCAGTGGATTCTGGTGCTGTGGATGCTGAGATATTTTTTTTTAATGTTCTAGTCTTTTTTTTTCCAAATGCTAGAATCCCGGTGAAGCTTACAGTTGAGTGTGTACATGTTGCCGTGTTAGGGGCTGCTGACTTGGCTTTACCTGTGTTGAAGTTAAGACCCTGCCTTTTACACTAAAGCAGAGCCAAGTTCTGCATCAGGTTCACGCCACTCCCCTAACGGAGGCCGCGTTTGTTTTCTGCTACCTGGAGCTGCTTAGTGTGGATTATGGCCCATCAGATATTACTGGCTGTGCATCTGCTGTGAGGACACTTACGTAGCTGGTAAGCAGCAGCACAGCAAATAGCAATTAACAGAGCAGTTTGGGGCTTTTATTTCCACCGAGAGGTTTTTTCAGTGGTGAATTTCTACAGTATCTTTTGTGGTTTTCTCACAGGGTTGGTTTTTTCCCCGTTTTTTGGTGGCTTGTGGGATGTACGTTGGGATAGTTCTTTCCTTCGTTTTCATTTTTATTCCTTATTTATATGGAGGTGGTTCACATTACTCTGACAGGTTGCTTGTAGGGTTATTTTTTAATAAGGTCAGGGATTTTGGTGGAAGAGCTTTTTGGTTCTTCAATAGTTTGGGAGTCTTAAGTCCTGAGCAGGCTGAAAGCTGAGAAACTTTATGTAAATTGAAGTTGTACTGAAAGTAATACATACTTACGGAAATTTTCTGGTTTTATCAACAGAGAAGAGTTTAATCGAAAGAACTGCATTTCTGTATGCTTCTGCACCTCCAAATGCAATGAAAGGTGTGCAAAGGGAAGGGAAACATTTTTCATTCTTTCTTTTACAGCTGTAAGAGTTGCAAGGGGGGCCTAACAAAGATGGGAGACAGGCACCTGTCTGCTGCTGCTTCTGTCACATGGAACAGTGCTGTGTTTTCTTTCATTTGCCTATAGGAAGCCAAACACAGTGGGTTGAGTTGGAATGAAAAGTCTGTGAACTGTCACAGAAAACTTTTGTTTGGAAATCTTAGAATCTGGATCAGCAAGATCATGTGCAACATTGGTTTATAGTTCTGCTTCTCACTTCTTTCTCTTTCTTGCCTTTTTTTTTTTTTTGTCTTTTTTTTTCATTAAAGGAATCCATTTATCCCCTCAGGAATTTCATAGAGAAGTAGAACGGTATTTGTCTCAGGCAAGTCAAGGACAAAACGATACCATCCTGCTGGACTGTAGGAACTTCTATGAAAGTAAAATTGTAAGTGTTCCTTGTGTGCTTCTTCCAGTGTCTGACAGGTTCTGAGGAGAGGCATTTCACATTGTGAGGGTGTAACGTGACTGAAAGAAGAGACTTTGTGTTCAGGATTGACAAAGTTCTGTTTAGCAGTGACTGTTTCACACAAGCAGCAGAAGAGCTGCTCAGCGACTCAGCGTGGGGCCTGCCCAGCTTATACACCCTGGGGCAGGAAGAAGACAAAGTGGCCCATAAAACATGAGCAGTGAATACCATATAGTTTGACGTAACAGTAGTATCATTTGTAAGGATGTTTTCCAGCATTTTTGCCTTGTCCCCTATGTCAAAGATAATCGGGGCATTCTGCTGTCACACCCACCAGCCACCCTGCAGTGTTGTCACTTACCCGCTGACAGTTCTGTTCTGCTTAGCTCCCTCTTCTGTGTTTGGCTGAGGAGACGTGCTGTGTCCAGAACCGTTTTACAAATTTTAACAAGTATTTTGATGCACAAATGTAGCTGAAGAACTTCCTAAAGCAGCGGCAGTGAGCTGAGTGTTCTGGCTGAAAGGTTTGTTACTCTCTCTAGTTCAAGGCACAGACATTAAGACTGCTGGTAACCAGCTGCATGGCCATCTGTTGTTATTGCAGGGACACTTCCAGGGCTGTCTGGCTCCCGATATCAGAAAGTTCAGCTATTTTCCCAGCTACGTAGATGAAAACCTGGAGCTTTTTAAAGACAAGCGTGTCCTGATGTACTGCACAGGAGGGATACGTTGTGAAAGAGGCTCTGCTTACCTACGGAGCAAGGTGAGATTTCATTCTGAGGGCACAAGTGTCAGGGAGTTGAGACTCCTCTAAGGCCACCTGCCTTTTCTTTTGCTGGTAAATTCTTACTGAGCACAAACTGCTCAATGAGCAGGTGGGGAGATAACGGTCTCTGACGCACACTTGCCTCACGCTGTCTGTCAAGGACGTGGGTAGCTTAATGCAGCTCAGGATCATCTGCACGGACTAGTGTTGCAGCAGTGACTGCTCTGTGAAAATAGTTACATAACCCATTTGCTGAGAAGTATTTGTAAGTCTGTCCTGCCCATAGTAGCAATGTTTTAGGAGGGCGTGAGAGCATTCTGCGATGTTTCCACGAGCTCTGTCTAGATTACGCTCTGTGGTCATTACTGCACAGCTTGAGAATCTTAAGAGTGGCAAAAATCAGCCAATCAGTTTAAATCCAGCACGCTGTATTATTCGAAGTGTGCTTTTCATCCCACTCTTTTACTGAATTCTTCCCTCATGGAGCAAGGGAACAGTACACATGTATGCTCTCCAGAGGTTTAAACCTTGATTTTTATTTTTTTTTTTTGATATTTTTTTTTTCACTCTGCTGCACCAATGTGAACCCTGAGAAATTCTGCTCCTGCTAATGGCTGACTGCACAAAACCAGAGTAAGCAGCGGTTCACAGGGGTTCAGAAGCATTTAATCTATGATGCAGCAATCCTCCCTCGGATGAGGAGGTTACCAGCCTTCTTTTAACTGTAACAAGTGGGTGGCAGTGCCTAGAGTTGTAGGTGCACATGGTGCCACCTGATGGTCACTGAGCAGCTGCTGCTTTTCACTGATGCCTGGCGTTCACAAGATTTGCTTTGGGAACTCTGGCACACCACCTCTGCTGCCGTCTTCTTCAGCTTTTCTGCTAATATGCTTTAAACAGGCAGTGTGCAGAGAGGTTTACCAGCTAAAAGGTGGAATTCACAAGTACCTGGAAGAGTTTCCAGATGGATTCTACAGGGGGAAGCTGTTTGTATTTGATGATCGTTACGCCATTTGTTCCAATGAAGATATCATCTCAGGTAGGACTAGATACTGTAAGTGCAGAAGGCTGGGAAGGTATTGGCAATCATTTCCACACAGGTGTGCAGGATAGGGGCAACCAAAATGGTCTGTGTACTTCTTCCTCATACTGGCTTTGATCTTCCAGTGCTATCACTTTTCATGATGATTATCAATGCTATGGCTTTAATGCATAAAACACACATGAGAGAAAAGGGGGTCACTAAACAAAGCTCCCTGAAACTGGAGCAATAAAAGGAAGCATTCCCTGTGGAACAGCTGCTGGTATGAGCCATCTGGAGATGTATGTCAAGCACTACTGCTGACACAGGTGACCCGCTGTGCTGGTGAGACTGTGGTTGGCCAAGTGACCAAAGCGTTAAATAGTTCTGCCATCAGCTGTTCTCAGCTCCAGGAATCGCACAGAACATCAGCACAGGCTGCCGAGCACTGGGAGAGTGGTGGCTCTAAGCTCTACAGCACTTTGCCATTTTCATGCCTGTAGTGACCTTTAACTGTAGTTGTCCGGAGCATTGCCTGATCTCCTGGCTGGTGTCACTCTTCAGATAATGCAAACGAAATGTCTTTTCATCTCAGTTGCCAGGTACAAACAGATGGAATTTGGCTCTAGCTTTTTCTAGGAAGCAGTGCTGTTTTTTATTCTGGGTAACTTCTTGAGCATAACCTCCCACTCCTCCTCTGCAGTTACTGTGTACATCTCGAAGTTGCCTGGACTGCTGTAGAAACGGAACGCACTCTGGATGCATCACAATCACCCCTATAGAATTTTCATGGGGGATGGCTGGGGTAGGCACCTTGTTGATGGTACAGTGAAACAGGGCTGTAGCCTTCAGTTAAAGGGTTAAAACCTGTCTGATGCCACAGGACTTTACCAGGACTGCAAATGACACCCCATTTGCACAAGCCATTGCTTTTAGATGGAAGGAAAACCCCTGGCACCCCCTTCCCCAGCAGGCAACGTTCCTGTGTACTGGCTTAGTTACCACCAGCATATCTTTCTTCTTCTCTTGGCAGTGAGAATCTTAAATAGAGACTAATTGAAACTAGAGGAAGCACTAGGGTGCACTTTTTTCCTTTTCCTGAGAGACAGCTGTCCGAAATTTTTTTACACAAAAATCAGAAGTGTAAAAATGAAGTAGGTTCTAGAAGATCAAGCTAAAGCAGGAATTTAAAACCTGGAAGACAATAGCTAGCCACTTAAATGAGAGACTGCAGCCCCCTGGTGCTTCGAAGAACCTTTTGCAAGGGGGACAGATGGGGCAGTGTGGGTGTTAACTTTTTCTTTTCCTCCTCCCTGCAGCATGCAGATATTGTGGGACGCTGTGGGACCAGTATAAACTTTGTTCAAGTCAGCACTGCCGGCAGCTTGTGCTGACATGTCCAAGTTGTCGCAACAAAGGTCTTACAGCTTGCTGTCCTGTTTGTCAAGAGAAAGAGCTCAAGGTGAACTCAAGGGCTTCAGGACAGACACTTAAGGAGGAATGTGAATGTACAAGGAGACGGCCAAGGGTACCTATCGAACATATCTCGCAAAGGACGCTGGACGCAGGAAAAGATTAAAGTTGTTTCATTAGCCAATTGGACACGTGCTAATGTGAAAGGCTTCTATAAAAAGATCCCTATCTGTTACTCAGTTAGGTCTGGAAATTATGAAAATGTGTTGGCTTGGGAAGTCTTGTTAATACGTTGCCTTTAAGCCTAGAGTACGCTCTGAAAACCATCTCCTTGACCGTGAATTACCAGAGTGCCCAGCCATCACCAGCGCTACAGGATTCCTCTCTGTGAGTACAGTCTTGTAGCGTGGCCTCTACCGTGGGGATTTTGGAGCAGAGTATGTGCAGTGGGACACAGCTGCTCACAATTCAAAAGAAATTAAAGGAACATAAGAACTGCATTATTTTTCTCCTGCATGGAGATATATCTGTCTGACCTCTCCATTGATCATGTGTTGGCTTCAGTAACTAGTGCTAGGATGTAGCAGATGTATCAGTTGGGTTATTACTATGTAACCAGGTTAGAGCTGAAGGTACTGTCCACATACATGCCATCCGCTCTGCGTCTCTTGCTCCACAGCAGTGAGAGGCAACAAGGGGTAGTTACCCTAAGTCAGGTAAAACTGAAGGCAGCATAGGGATCCCTCCCGTAACTGGAGCAAAGGCCCACACATACTGTCTGCCCAGCCCTGCTTGCTGTGTATGACCTTTAGGATGAACTGTTCTTACACTGGCACAGGTTGCCCGGAGAGGTGGTAGATGCCCCATTGCTGGAAACGTTCAGGTTGGATGGTGCTCTGAGCAACCCAGTCTGGCTGAAGATGTCCCTGCTCACTGCAGGGCCATTGGACTAGATAATCTTTAAAGGTCCCTTCCAACCCAAACCATTCTATTGTCTGTCAAAATACCAGCATTATGGCGCTGGAAGTGATGGCGATGTGTGCATAAATGTCAGCAACAGGTATAAGGAAATTGCAAGATCCTTTATCCAAGACTTGGGGAGCATTGTGCTTTGTAAACTTGGGCTGGGCTCAAAAGCTGTGAGACGTTTATGTGATTTCCAGCTCCTATTGGTGGAGAAATTGGCTTTGAAGTTAAAGGGATCCACAGCATGTGAGCTCAGAATACTTCTCTCCCTGAGGCTTTGTGTGCCTGATGCTGTAGAACGTACAGAAAGATTTTATTAATAGCGTAGAAGATGTGTCTTGACTGAAAAATGTCTTTGAAACTTACTGTCATTCTTGATACTAAATAGTAGTCAGTCATGGGAAATCTAAATCACTTTCTGGTGTGTTGGGGATTTTTACTGGCAACTGCTTTTAAAAGCGAGAAAACAGTTTACTCAGGTTTCTGCAGTTGCTTCGTGACAGGACAATGTTATTTTCATAGAGGCTGTAACTTTCTCGCACAGTGCTATGAATTCAGCAAGGCCTCATGGTTGGCTTGGCTGGCAACTTAAAAAGACGTGGGCACTGGTTCCATTAAAGCCATGAGAAGCATTTCTTCTGACTTCCAGCGTTGCTACCGTGAAATCAACGGTTCAGCAACTGTCTCTATTCCTTTCATGACGCAAAACTTTGAAACTTTTGGAAGTCTTCTTTGAGAATCTATTTAGGATGATATTTACTATTAAAGAATAGTCAATCTCTGCACAGTCCATACTGGAGATGTATTTCTTAATTAATCAATTTCTTAATTGAAGAATTCTCATCAGTAGCCATCTTCAGCAGAAGTCTAAGCAGCACCTGTGGTCCCTTGGCATCCTCCCTCCTGAGCTTTGCTGGCCAGTTAACCTCTCTGCTTTTGAGGACTGGAATATCTGTAGGAAAATATGCACTGTAATCTATTTGGAAGGCTGTTTCTATGTCACTTAACAGTACAGAATGGCAGCAACTATATTTTATATGTAAACTTTTGAAACGCCTATGATGATAAATCAACCTTTAGTGCTTCCATTGTAATTTTTTAAGTATTGCACAAATACACTTCACCTGTTGGAGGTTCTTTATTCTACAGAGGTAAATGCTGAAACCTAGCTAGCTGCCCACGATGTGGTAAACCTGTCTACAAGGTACAACAATTCTCCTGAGAGCTCGTGGCAGCTCGAGATTCTACCCCAAAGGCAGAGAGGAGCCTCCTTGCTGCACTAAGGCAAGGGAGGAGAAGGGTCTGAGATACACAGCTGGAGGTCCATAAAGCCAGGTTCCCTCTGCTGCAGAGAGGGAAGGATGGGGTTAGAGACATCCTTAGCCTCCCTCCTGCAAGTGAGCTCATGAGCAGCTTCTGTATCCCGGCTTCTGGATTAGTTTTGTCAGATTTATACAAGTAAGGACTTGTGAAGTGCTGCGTGGTGAGATCCAGGCACCTCTGTGGTAATGCCTGAGAAGCCTCATTAGGTTCAGGAGAGGTGAGAGTTAAGCAGGACTGGCTGTGACTGCCAGATGCGTCAGTCAGCAGATTGCTTTTCCCCTCTTTTCCTGGAGAGCTGCTGGGACCAGCAGTGATCCATTTGCTCCTAAATAGCACCGTTTTGTAGCTCCATTGCTGCACAGCTTGATGCCTTTCACCACAACGCCTGATGCCTCTCAGCACAGTCTGTCTCTGCTGCACAGCTCTCACATACATCTTCCAGCAAAGCAGCTATGTGAGTATCAGCTGAGGAACCCAGAGTGATCCTGCCAGCTTAACCTATGTTTGGGCTGTGAGGTTAATTTGGATGCTGCTGCTCCGAAACAGGACAAAGTTCTTGCCTTTTTTTCTTTCCTTTTTTTTTTAATTTGCCCCCTCCCCCCGCCCCCCTTAAGGGCTGTTTTTTCTTCCTTCAGGAAAAGATGCTGTTGTAGTATCCATAGTAGTGCTGCTTGCTCTGTATGTGCATCTCGTTGCATGTCTGAGTTTCTTGGCACCGTCAGAATTTCCCAGGATAAGATTTGTTTTGTGTTCTTCTGAAGCCAGTGGAAGAGATGAGCCTGTACCATGCAAATCTGAGCAGATGGCTCAGCTGAAACTGTAGCCCTGCTTTGATTATTTAGTTGACCATTTTGAAGTCCTTGCAGTGCATATGGAAGAAAGGCTGCCTGCCAATTTCTCTTTTTCTCTGGTGTTTTGTTTTGGTGTGTTTTTTTTTAAAAAAAACCACCCCGGTTTCAAGTATTTTTCTTCTGTATTCATTTTCTGATACGGAATTTGCAGGGTAGAGGGAAGAAGCTATAGCGAAGCATTTTAGTTGACATCACTGGTGCATTTATTAAGATTTGAAGAGCAACAGATACGTGTCCCACACTGCTGAAAGTGTTTCTCTGCTTTGTTGGTCAGAGCTACATCATGGGTGATATTTGCACACAAGCTCTGGAGAAATCTGTGGGACTTTTGCTGGAGTATGCGTAAAAGGCTGCAATGCTTCATTCTTAACAGATGCATACAGACAGATTTCTAGCAAGTGAGAACATTTTCTAGGGCACGTTGTCACCAGACCGAGAATACAGCTTCAGTACAGCTACGCTTCTGCCAGGAGACTCTTCCTACCGAGCAGGATCCCACCCACGTTAACAGCAGGAGTTCTGGATGGGATAGTGCTGGGTCCAGTCCACTGCATGTCTGGGAGCTATGCAAGCCTGTGGGGAATTCCTCCCAGAAGACTGTCTGACAGAAGGCCCTCAGACTGTGTGCAGTGTGAGTTCAGGGCTAGGGTACTTCCTCAACAGCTTTCCTAAAGCACAACAACTACCAGTGCATTTATGCAGACAGTAGGGAGGGCAGTAACAGAAACAATCCCCAGCAGAACAAAAATTAATTAACGGATGCGGTCATCTAAACAATTCAGTGAAGGGAGAGAATTTTACTTGTCTCCAGTGAATATTTGGCACGTGCTTTTAACGTTAGGAAACTGAAGGGAGTGGGGATTAGAAGAGAGGGCTCTGGTTTGCAGATCAGTTTGGCCATTGCTGTGGGGTTAGGATTTGCATCACATCTCCAAAGGCAACTGTTTTCTTCTGACATACATCGGTCAGAAGCATGCTAACCCATCATAAACTGCTCGGGTTTTTTAAGACCGTTTTATAAGTGGTGGCCTTAAATTCCATTTAATCAGGGGGTGGAGATAATTTTTTTCCTAAGAAACACAGGGATGCATTTTAAACACCATTTCCAATGAATTGACTCGGCAAATGTTGATAAAAAAATGTAATTCACAGTTCTTGAAATTAGCCATGTTTTCAGGTAGTAGAAGTGCTTGTTAAACTAGTTGCTCCTATATAGTTAGTTGAGGTGATTTTTGGAAAAAAAAAAAATAAAGTATTTTTTTAATACTCCTATAATTTGTGTGGAACAGTTGTATCTTTAACTCATGCATGCCACATCCTAACTGTATGAAACACCGTGCAGGAATTTTTTAGAAAAATCAGGTCCCAGGTTAATTCAGTCACTTTTACACTGGGATGTACTCTAAACTGAGATTGCATAAAATTGGCAGGTTGTTACTGTCTTGAATAGCTTCCAACTCTACAGAAAACAACAGTCCTACTGGATAAGAATCTCCAACTACAGCCACTAGTTAATTTAAACTGTTAGTGCATAAAACAGAACCGAGGCACCACAAATACTCTGTCAAGGCACTTATTGCCTTTAGGTTTCCACAGTGTAGCACAGATCACCGGGAATGACCTCCATAGGCAGGAACTACACTCCAGTTCTGCACTTGGGAAAAATAGGCCCGTTGAACTCCGCAAGTCTTCTCTTCCTCACTGCAAAAGAAGATGAAGAGGAGTCAGTCGTGGCAACGGGAAGATGCGGATGACAGGCTTGGCTTACCCACTGTGGGAAGGAGCTGAGAGATGTACTTTCTGCCAGAGAAGAAACAAGATAGCATCAGCTCCTGAACTCCAGCTTTAAGCAGCCCACACTGCCTTACGCAGTTTAAAAACAAGGAAGGCAAGACAAGGTTCCTGTTCCTGTGAATTTTTAAGGCCAGAAGCTACTTTCAGCCTTACGTCCCTTATCGTACAGTTAATTGTATAATCAATCACACAGTTCATCTGACTTTGGCCAAAGCATCATCTGATGCTGACTGATGTAAACACAGCAGGAGGTAGATGACACAGTTTTTCTTTGCTACTTTTTCTAGGTTGGCATTTCAACTTAAAAAAGAAAAAAAAAATTCTACCTCATTTCTTACCGTAAACCTTTAGCCTCCCACCCTCTGATTAACGAGGGAACCATGGTTTCATGAGGAACCCAGTCTCATATCTACTCTTAAAGTTGATTCACAGCTCTGACAGCTACATTTATGACTTTTCGAAAAAAAAAAAAGTGTGTGAGGAAAAAAAGAAGAAAAAGGGATAGAGAGGATGCAGAAGTTAGCTCATGAGGATGAATGTAAAAGCCTTCATAGCTGGTTCATACAGAGCATCGTGGAGAAAAGAAGCTACAGGACTAAACTGAAGTTCTGGTAGCATCAGGTGATGGTAGGCAAGAGCACTGGAGCAGAGCACAAGCAGAGAGCTATTGCTGACAGGGAAGAAAATAAAGCTTTTTCTATACTTATACATTGTCCAGGTGTGGAGCTGAGATGCTATTGCCAGAGACCATCAACCGATGAATACGAACTGCAAACAAGAACCGAATGAGACAAAAACGCAGATCTTAATGGTCAAAAGAAGCAAAATGCACAACTGTTATATGAAGGCAAGTTGTGAATTTCTTCCCTTACAGCAGGAGCAATTATAACACTCGATCCAAATCTTCCAGTTGATTACTTTATATGCCAGGTGCCATCTGGTCATCAAAGTCCTTGCGCTGTTCCAAAGAACAGAAAATAGCAAGCCTTCCCTGGTGCAGCTCTCTGGTGACCAGAAATGCAGCCAGAGGCAGAATAAATACGCAGTGGACCGTAATGGTGAGTATTCTGTGTGGTCACTGAAGAACTGGCACATACCTCTATGCTTGGCTGTGCCTCCTAGGAACGCCATACTGGCTGAAGCAAGATTGAGCTATTTATTTATTTAATTTGTAAAACAGTGTATTTGTCATCTGTCTAAATGTGGCAGCCACTTAAAGCTGTTTTTCTGTGGCTTTTAAACCTGAAGTTGATTCCTGAAGGGACAGAAGACCCTGCCTGTGGTGAACTATATGCAGATTAAAATACATGATTCCACTTCTCTGCCATTTCTTCATGGCTGGCATTTATATGTCAGGTCTTTTCTCAGGCCCTGCCTGTTAGCCCTTGCTTTCTAGTTGTGTCTGGCAGGACCCAACAGCACTCGTAGGGGTGGTGAGGTGTCCCTGGGAGCCTCCAGCCCAACCTCCTGCTCATATCAGGGCTCTGCCAAGCACTGGGTCACGGCAGTCACTGGCTCTGTCCCTCTGAGTCTTGCAAACCCCCACCCTCCTGGGGAAGGCATTCTTCCTAACGTACAAAAAGGACAATCTGCAAACTTCTGCTTATTCCTTCTGGCTATATTGCCTGTCACTGACAAGGAAGAGTTTGACGCGGTCATGTTTGTAACCACCGTGCCTGTGCCATCAGGAGCACAGTGTGGCTGGTACGTTGGCTGCACTCACTACTGCTCTGCTGGACTGACTTCCAGCGCTCTGCAGCAGCTTGTAGCCAAGCGATGGAAAGTCTCTGCCACTTGCATCGGCTGAAATGGCAGTTTGCAGGCGTGCCCACGTTTTGCTTCACGAGCACTTATGATCGCTTCATTGAGAGTATAAAGATAACTCCAAGCCATGTGGCTTCCCACTTCTCCCTAGCAACACTTCCAATTTCTTTTGCTGAAGGGGATGGGCCAAGTCCCACTGCCTTCAAAGTTCAACCCTACTACTTTTCATCTCCTTGTTAAAGTGGAAATGAAGCTGGAGGAAGACAAGAAATTGGCAGGTATCACAAGTGCTGGCAGCTCACAATCCACGTGCCATATGCTGTAGCATGCACTGTAACAAGGCACGTTAGCAGCTCTCGCTCTCTTCCAACAAGACCCACTGTTACTGCCAAACCCACTGCCTCTTCTGGGAGTTTAGCTGCCCAGTGGCTCCAGGTCTGGGGCACAACCCACTGCCTTGCCAACAGCAGATGCATTAGGAAACCAGTCAGTGAAGACTGCTTTCCTCCTTGAGGAGTGAGGCACAATCAGGCCCTTCAAAAGGTGATTTCTAATTCAAGCACATCCACCAGAGCCTTCAAGTGAGTAGTTCTGCCCTTCCACCACTATGAATTGACCACAGACAGAGGGAGGGAACCTTCTTGTGCTCCCTGGCTTTCAGCCAGCCCAACTCACCTAGGTCATTGTTATTCATCATAGCATTGGAGGCACGCAGCCGGGGACCTTGCTGAGTGAAATGGTACCCGAACTTCAGCAAGGAGGTGTTTTTCTCCAACATGTTTGCAATCTCCATTTCTACTTTGTTGCCCAATGGCTGGCTCTTTTGAAAACAGAAAACAGAAAAGCAAGCTGGTCAGGTTAGAGGGTGATTGAGAGCAAGCACTTAGATTCATCATCTCCACCTCTTCCCTCCTTTGGACTGGTTGATCCATCTGGCATTTCTGACTTGGAGCTGATGAAACAGACCACTGGCCTGATCCTGATACAACCAAGTGGCTCCAACTTCTCCAGCAGACATTTCCATAAGCCTTCTTTCTCAAAGACTTCATTTCTTGGACAGATTTGCAGCTAAGAGACATAGGGAGAAACTATGATTTTGAACTCCACGTCACCTGTCCCCAGGCTAGCCACAGCTCAGCTGTTTCACTACAACCCCCTGGGTTTCTGGGAGAGCTAAACTTGCCCATGACATCTGTACACTCTGGAGCTCTCCTTCTCTCTCCCTTGCATTGCAGAAAAAAAAAAAAATCAGTTTTGCTAAGTAGACATTATTATTTTAGTCCCTGCAAACA
Source organism: Baryphthengus martii (assembly GCA_013396935.1). Taxonomy (NCBI): domain Eukaryota; kingdom Metazoa; phylum Chordata; class Aves; order Coraciiformes; family Momotidae; genus Baryphthengus; species Baryphthengus martii. Next base: position 61,940 of record VWZK01014015.1, on the reverse strand, counting down.
CCCAGAGCAAGGCATGATACTGGACAGGTGCATCACTGCTCTCCAGGACACCACCAGAAACAGGGAAAGCTGCTTGTCCTCCCACAGCCTTTGCTAATTACTGCAAGTCATAGCAGATACTGCTCAGGAACTGCAGCAGAAATAAGGGCCTGAAACCTCTTCACAGCAACCTGGCAGCGGGGGTGGGCTGCCGCCCTCCACCGTGACCAGCTGATCAATTTCCCATCACCAGGACACATTCACTTGAGCGGAGCTCCCACTCACGCACGCTCTACCTGGTTGTCGATGCGCAGCTCTACCAGCGACGTGTTGCCCTGGAGCGCTTCGACAACTGCCAGGATCCCCGACCCAGAAATGAAGTTTGATTCCACGTTCAGGCTCTTCAGTGTGTTATTGACCTTCAGCATTTCTGCCAGTGCCTGTGGACAGAGGTGGGTGGGAAGAGCAGGTAGGGTCAGAGCACCATGGAGCAGGAGGTTCAACTCCCCTCACCTCCGGAGGACCCCAGGAGCCGAGTGGTTTCCCTGCCACCAGATGGGAGAGCTCTGTGCAGGGTGAAGGGGGTTCCCTCCTGTTGCAGGGGGATTCTTGAACATGAACATGCTGGAGGTCACAGCAAAACCTTGTATGGAGAAACCCTTATGACCACCCCAAAAGGCAACAGTCCACAACTGTCCTGTGACAGCACCATCTGTCCCTCTTCTAAAGCCAGTACAGTGACAGCAGGGATGCTGGCCAGCGTGGCCCTGCCTCCTGCCTGCCTGTCTCCCTGTCTGCACTGCTCCTGCGCAGGACTGAGATGTTTCCCATGACAGCAAGCAGAGAGAGAGCATCTGTTTCTCCACATCCAATGCATCTTCCCAAGTGGCATCACAACTGTATTAATCACTTTTGCTTCCCTCAGTGGGTAAGACTAGAAGTAGGCTAACACGATCCCAGCCCCACTACCTGATCTGATGATCTCATTCCATTAGCTGCATGGGAGGACCTGTCTAAGTCGTGAAACAGAAGGATCAGAAGGTGATGTCCAAGTGGCAGGGCTGACCTGCATCCACTCACACACCATTTGGCTCCACAGCTCCCCAAGCCCTGCACAGTGCCCTGTGAGCCCTCAAACAGTGCCAGCACAGCCTGTAAAGGCTTCTTTCCCAGTCCAGAGTGCCTGAAATAATGTGAGGGTTGTACTCATCCTTTGAAAACGCTTTTTTTTTTCTAACAGGAAACTGGTGTGCACATATATGTGGAGATAGGTAAGGCTAGCCTGGGCGAAGAACTGCAACAATTGGCTGCAATGGTACTGGAGGAGTGTATAAGGATGCAGCCTAGAGGGTAGCACAAAACGCCTAGCACCTCTCTGCATCCCCACTGATATTTAGGACCACTTGCAGCAGCCAGAAAGACCCAGAGAATCCAACCCCAAAGCCAGAATCACCTACAGAGGCCAGCCACTTGAAATGCAAGGTCCTGCTTCTGGACAGGCCTGCACAAAGGAATACAGGAAAGAGAACTGGAGCAGAGACGTGTGAGGGGAGGGACAGGCACGAGCACAGCAGCACACGGCTCTGTACCAACAGAAGCAAACAGGGACGCCCTGATGTGAGACAAATCGTGAGAGATAAACTGCTTTTAAAAAAAATGTCACTTTTAAGTCAGTCCTTGTCTCCTGCTCCTTTTACGGGAAATCCCTGAGGGCGAATATGAGACCGAATGGGATTAAAGGCTTGTGTCCTGAAACCTCCACAGGTGAAAAAGGAAGTGAAGGAATCAAAGCCTGTCTGTCGCTGGCTTCCACTGGGGCTCCTGAAACGAAAGCACCTGCACCAAATGCCAGAGATGCATAATATGCCAAATGCAAGGCAAGATGCAAAAGCAATCAGTTAGTGAATCCGAGAGTACCGTGCCCAAGAACAGCTCCTGTCACGACTTCGTGACGATGAGTCAGCAGTACTTACAAAAGCAACAGGATCGTTGCTCCGTGTCCCAACTATACTGAACTTCTTCACATAGGTGTTGTTTTTCAGTGCTTCCGCAAAAGCTTTTAAAGTTGGTATGGGAATATTCTGTGAAAAGAAATGCGGAAAACTTATTTGAGGCCATCATCTGTGTGGAGGAATACGCAATACATTTAAACAATACTTCAAATTTCTTATCAAGGTCAAATCACCAAATGCTCTGAGGCAATAAATGTTGTTACAAATTCTCTTGCTATAATCAGCATAGCAATGTCTTCATCCTATTTCCCACCCTGGTGGTAGCTCACTGCCTTGATTTCAAGCTACAGTGTCTCTGCTATTTAATTTAATTGCCCAGAAACTCAGCTACTTACAAACTTAGGCGTTATGGGGATGTACATAACTAGGACCCAACAGGCCAAAGTACTGCTCCTATGTCTTATAATTCAAATGACAGCACTGAGAAACATTCATGTCAGGGAAATTTCCACCTATGGGGCCTGACACAGAAAGACCTGAAACAATCGGCTTGTAGTACAAACCACAGACACCTCTGACTGCTTTATACATCTTTCAGGCTAATATTTACCATGCTAGGTCTCAGCCCAGAAAATAAATCCATCATACTTTATTTGAGGTCCTACAAAATGAGTATTTTTCACTTATCAAGCACTTCGGATACCCTTTTCAGATGGACAAATTTTCACCTGTCTAAAATTTTAAGTGATATCCTGAGCTTGGACTTCTTGCCACACCATTTTGGATCTCACCACATCAAACCATCTATAGTCAAAGCCATTTGCAGAGACATAACACAGCGCCAGCAGCTTACCATTTCCACCACCACTCCCTAGTTCTCCAAACCACACCCCAAGTCCTGAGCCCAACATACCAAAAAAGTGCCTGCCTGCCAGATCCTCAGCCTGGTGTTCTCAAAGGACGTTCAGAGTCACTAACCATAATTAAATACAGGGAAGTAAAAATCTTTTCATTATAGAAAGATGCAGGTGGCACAGCACAAGTATTTTTAATATGCACATGCAGTTAACCACGTTCTTGCTCTTCGAATATGCCATCCTTCAACAGATCCCATAGGATGAGGGTCCTGGAGTCAGGAAGGACAGAGGGAAACTGTATTTTTTAGTACATGTATATGTTTCAGAGGCAACATTAAGAACTGATGCTCTCTCCTAATTTGCTTTCTACAAAAATTGGAAGGGATTTGTGGGGAGTCTGGATCTGCAGAGATCCCACAGAAGAGATAGGTGGGAGATGGACAGGGCTACCTGCAGGAAGAGAGGTATCTTCATATTTTCATGGCCAAGTGTCAGGAAGCCTTTTTCCTCACACCATTTTATCTTACATAAATAGACTCCACCAAACGAAACCATTAATGCAACCTAGAACGCCCTTAAGCAGATAGGCTGGAGATGGGTTCCCAAACTACCCTCAACAGAGCTCTGCTCTTCCAGTCACCTACACGAGTCGTCCTGCTACCAACATCCCCCAGCAGGTAACAAGCCCTGTTGCCCAAAACAGAGATGGGAAGCACTGGTGTTTGCTGTCTCACGAAACACAGCGTTATGGTGTTAGTCAGAGCAGCAAAACAGACTTGGTCTCTGCCTTCTAGGTACCAAGTGTTTGGTCCTGCTGTTAAGAAGGGAGAGTAGAAAGGAGCAAATACCATAATATTGTTAAGGTTGACTTCCTCAAGGTCAGGATCGTTGCTCTGTATTTGTTTCAGAGTTTCCTCCACATCCGTTGAGTTTGGTTCCTCATCAGGAACTGGTTTATACTGCGTGGGCTTAATCACACCTGCAAGTGAAAAGCGAGACGTGTGAAACTGTGAGCGCCCTGAGAGGCAGCATGTTCTCTTTGGGTGTGCTTCTCCACTTCCATAAGCAGTGTTGGGAGATGGAAGCACAATCTGACAGACAGACACAAGATGAAAGGCTCAACAAGAGCTTGTCAGCTTCACCTATGCTCATGTGCATCCAGAAACCCTCCGCTGGCACTGCGGCCGACCAGCACAGGACAGCCGGTGCCTGCTGCTATGTGCTCCTAGGGTCCAAAGCTGCATGATGATGGGCATGCTGCTTGCAAGGGGCTGTATCCTGGGCTGTGCCAGCTCCCAGATGGTGCCAGGGCGGTGGCTGAAGCTGCACTGGCTCACACAGGGCAAGGATGCACCAGAGGTGGCCCCAGCAATCACAGGCTGCTCTGATATTCACAGCTCTAACCTTCAGCCTAAAAATAATTCCCAATTTGCCTCTGCTACCAGCTTCAAAGCCAAACACTGCAGCCTGCTAACACTCTAAATCACTTACTGTTGAGCCCTTCTTTGTTCACGATGGTGCTGCTCCCCAGAGCCTCATAGTACTGCTGGTTACTCATTAAGGTGTGCATTCCAAGGATGGCTACAGAAAAAGAAAACGAGAGCATGAATTGAGTTATTGCAGGCTTCAAAGCCAGGAAAAGATGCATACATGCCGTGCTGCCCGTGTTGAGGACCTGTAGCACCTTACCTTTCCCTGTACAAGCACAGAACAACATATAATGGCTGGACGAAGCCCCCTCGCTGTCATAAATACACAACAGGGCTCAAACGTGCTCCCTTCTTTATCCAAAAGTAGCATGATTCGTAGGAGAAGAGGAACATCATCTTGCGGACAACAAAGAGATAATACAGCAAGGCTTCTCGGTAACTGCCTTGAATCAGCGTCGTGCAAAAATATTTGAGGGGAAGATATTAAAAGACAAAAAAAACCGTGCCATTGGTAGGATTTAATCTAAGAGGTCCAGTTCAGTAGGAGCCTGCACATGCTCATCACCCTTGCCCACCTGGGCACGTATGACAGTCCAGTTTTTGAGACAAGCTGTGCTCCACAGACAACCAAATCGACCCCTTAGGCATCAACGTATGAGGAGACTGTCATCCAAAGCGCGGCAACCCACTGCAAGTGGGAACAGTGGTGTGTTTTGAATTGATCATTGTACGCTTGGAAGTTGGCATTTTGAGACGCTAAAGCTCTGCTGGCTCAGTTGAAATGCACAAAGAGATGGTATGAACAAAATTCAAAGACTGTAAGAGTCCAAAAGCCAGACTTCTGTGAATTTGTGTATCTCAGGTTCACGATTGCAAAACCAATACGCAAAAGCACATTGATATGTGGCCAGCGGGACCTTCTGACATTCTTCCCAGTTGCAAATGAGCAGGGGGAAGCCAATAACTTGGAAACATTTGAGCAAAGGTTCTGTTCATCTTTGAAAATAAACTGGTTTTTTTTATCAACTCCTTTTTTAACTAACTATAATGACTTTCTGAAGCAAAATGCAGACACATGAATACCTATTGCGAACAGACACAATTGAACAAATTGTGACCTCCAGACGGGCACAGTGGTTAGAATAAATAAAGGAAAACTCTCTCCCTAAAATTCACGCATGCCATCACAAAGGCGCTTTGATTTCCCATGAGCTGCTCCTCTTATGCTTGGCTGGCACCAGTTCATCACCATTTGCTCAGTGCTTTGGCCGAGAAGCACTGGGAGTTGCAGGAGAAGGCTATCTCTGAGGCCCATCACATGAATGGCACCTCGTGTGGTGACAGATCACCGTGACTCCGAGCCTAGGTTGCACGGGCAGGACAGCCTGCAGCAAAGGGTATCAACAAAGACCACTGTCCACTTACCCCTAACGCCCACCAATACACCGCTGGATTGCACTGGGCCAAGCAGTCTCTGTTTGAAAGTACAAGTGAGGCTGAGCACTTTGAGTTTGCTTGTTTGTTTTAACCAGCTCTCTTCTCTGCTATGTACTCACAGTTGAAATTTTCAAGAGTGCAACATAGCTCAGAAAAGTAATTTGCAAGCTCAGCATTTTGAGGGGACGGGCATACACCCCAAACGCAGCTTACTCTGGTAACAAAATCTCTGCAAAAGCCAGGACTCTGAACATCTGGACTACAGACAGAGGGAAGGATCTGCTGTTATGACCATGCCAGGATTTTTGGGGCTAGAGTCTGTGCAGGTAGACAAGAGGGACCCACTGATTCTAAGTTCGGTGCTTCCTGTGTGCTATCCAAAGGAACTCAAGCAGTTCAGAATAACTGCAGCACAGATCTGGAGCTTAGAAAGGTTGATTTTATAGGATAGGGCCTTTATAGGACTCTAGGAGTACAGCGAAAAAGCAAAACCTAGAGATGCAATGCTTGGCCAAGGTACATATGTTGGAAACTTTAAAGCAGAAACACATTTCTAAGCCAGAATACGATATTATTATGTAAAAGATGTCTAATTGGTGTGGTCTACAGGCTATCTTGCAGACTTCTGGCAAGGAGAATACTGCTAGAGAGTATGGAAGTCTGAGTGAGACAGAACTGGAAGAAGCAGCCAGTAGCACTGAAATATTCATAAACTGCTAGACCAGGTGGGGATGTATGAGCTCTGTAAAGCATCGAGGGGTTGTTCACATACTCCTTTGATGAAGGCACATGCTATTTCACTCACAAAGCTACCTCCATGCTACTGGCTTCAGCAAGATACCAATATTGCCACCTCTAAGATGGCAGAACAATGAGGCTTGCAAGGGGTCACCTCCGTTCCGACAACACTGCCTGAAAAGCAGCAACGGGACACTGAACTTACTGAGCATGAAGGCGTAAAGCCCTCAGACAGAGACCACACCTGTCCTCAGTTTGCACAGGGTCCTTTTAGCCTGCTGGAGAGTGCTTTGTCAGGGCCTGAACAGCATCTGCAACCGCCCTGCCCCTCTCTCAAGCTCACCAGATATTCCACCCTGTTTCTCAGTCACTGTGAAGTACACTAACATTTTAACACTGTATTCCACCACCCCTGAGCTAACATTCACGAAACCGACCGACTGCACAACCCTCAAGAAACCTGTAGCTTTAAAACGTGTTGGAAACCTCTCTAACAAACAGCAGACCTGAGCTTCTGTTGAAAGACTGCTCTAACCTGACAGCTCCTTTAATAGGTTACACAAAGAAATCCACATTCTCATTGGGTCTGTTCGATTGTTTTCTAGAGGTTTGCCTTGAAGAAAGCTGTTTTCCCAAAGGTGACAGGCTGTAATTTGCAAGATTTAGTGAGAAGAGATCGAATGACACACTCTGTTCCCTTAATAAGTTCTTCTCTTTCCTCAGCTTTGGTCCATGCTCCTGATTAAATCACATGGGCTGAGGGTAACTTTTTAAATGCACATTCATTTTTTAACAAAGAAATAAACCCTGTCAAAACTGACAGCATTCAGATAAACAACAAAAAGTTCAATAGTTCATTTCCCACAAAAAAAAAACCAAAACAAACAAAAAGAAACTGGTAGTCAAACAACCTGAACCCCCAATTCACATGAAACAGTTTTACCAGCAATGTCACAGAGCTCTGCATCAGAGGCATTAGCCAGGGCTTCCTCCAGTTCCGGCTCCAGAGTCACACTTTCCAAAACAGGATCCATCGGCTTCTGCTTGGGGATCCAAGCTTTTCCTATAAATGCAAAGTGAGGTCACTCTCAAGATAGCTGTAGCATGTTTCACAACTAGAAGTGCAGATGCATTTCTGTGGGATGAGATTTGCACCATGGAAAGGACAGGGGGGCACAAGGACCTCGAGAAAAATCACAGGAGACACTGAATCCCTTCACATTAGCTCTGCTGCAATGTGAGCCAGAAGGCACCTGCCAGACACCTTCAACTGCAGAGCTGGACTCTTCCAGCAGGGCAGAGGGTTCTACCTACAAAGGCCCAATAGCTCCTTTGTAGGGGATGATGGCTGTTCAATGCTCAGCACTCAGAGGAGAGTCACACACAGCCTGACGCTGCAGAACTTCACTTCTTTGAGAGCTGCACAAAAGGGATAGAGATTTGCCAGCATTCACACGGACCAAGAGAGGCCAGTGGCCCAGATCCAGCACTGTGGAAGATCAGTCCTGCAACTGAGACAGCTCCTGCTGCTAACTCCAGACGCACAGTGGCAGGGCAGATGGCACACTAGTCAACAGAGGGTGGAAAGGAGGTGGTGGAGGGGGCCTGGCAGCAGGCAGGGATAGCAGCTGGTCATCCAGAAAGCACATGGGATGCAAGGAGGAGTAGACATGGGGCAGCTGGTCTGGCTCAACGTTGCTGCAAAAGACAGTAGGGCAGGGGTGAGAGACACAGGGGGCATGCCAGATGGAGACCTCTGTGCTCTATCTTCTGGGACAGCAACAGGCTAAGAAACAAGCCTTTTCCCTCCAAGTCAGAGGTGCAAACCCACAGGTACAGTTGGTTTCACAAAGCTGCCGTCTCAGCAGCTCCCTTATGGCCTCTTCCTAATGGGGGCTGCCCACGTGGACAAGGGGCTGTGCAGCAAGTGATGCAGCTCCAGCCCAGCTCTGAAAGCTCCCCAGTGCGCCCCCATTCCACTGCCCAGGATGATCACCAGGTAAGCCTATGCCTCTGCCAGAACCAGCTGTATCCCAGGGAGGCACAGGGCAGCTGACAGGGTTCATGGCACTGCATGGCTGTTCCCATCTCCCGACTGCTCGCACCGCCATCGGGTGGGCAGATCTCTCTGCGGAGACTGAATGGGTCAGGTTTGAGAATTCACAACAGGACACCTACCTGTGACCCATCCTGCCACCAAAGGGAAGAGAGAGGCTTGTGGTGTTTTAACACACCATGGCAGGGAGCAGTCTGTTGGGTAGACCCAGTGCTAATGGAGGAAGGGAGCAGGAGGGACCCCAGAGCATTTTGGAGCAGTTCTTTCCCCCAAATAGTGCAGGATCACTGCAGAGAGATAGCGAGTGCAAAGCTCTCAGCCTGGAATGCCATCCAGGACTATTTTTGTCCCTGCTCTGAAACCAGAGTCAGCAGCACCAAAGGGGAGAAACAAAGATCCTGCTGCTCAAGGATATGCAGAAACAGAAGGGGCTAAGTTTAGCCTCAAGGAAGAAGCAACTGCGCTTTGGCCTCCCTCGGTATGAAATGGAGGCCGCTATGAACAGCCTTCTGCAAAATGGCCCATCTCATCTCCTGCCTGTGTGCTGCCGCCCTGACCAAGAGGGCAGGAATCTGCCTCCTGGGACACAGCTGCTCTCACAAAAATAAGCAAAGTGTCACGTGTGCCTGCACGGCCAGGCACCTTCTGGGTACTCTGCAGCAAAATGTCTGGGGAGGGCTGGCAACTCCAGCTCTCGCTTGGTGCAGGGACCCACTGTCCCACTGGACACATGGCTCTGCAAACCGTACGCACCATCTGATCTGTTCAGCAGAGAACAGGAAACTTAATTCTGCCGTCCTTTTGATATCTCAGTGTCATTGAAACTTCTAGGTTTGGATTTTAGAAAGTCTCGTATCTCACACATGCTTTATTGCGAGTTTGAACTTTAAATTAAATGGTGCGTGCAAACTCAGCACTATGTATAATAACACAGCACGTATGCACACACCAACTCCTACCCTGTCCAGCAGCACGGCGAGCGAAAGCCACCTCCCATGGCAAACTGGTAAATCACCCTCCAAATTGCAAATGTGGTAATTTATTTCCAGCCCTGCCACAACTGTGAATATGTAATTTACTATCTCTGGCTCACAGTCAGCTAAACAGTGTCTTCACTCAACAGTGTGTTACAAGTGAAAATATGTTTAGTGTGTCTGAGATCACATCAGATTGAAATATGATTAGCTCAGACCAGAAGCTGAGGACTCAAAATGCCTGAAGGATCGCTGTCTCCTGCAGAGTACTGCTACTACCTGTTGGGCTAGCCAAGTCACCAGTGCTGGGTAGGGTACACTGAAGTTGCTAAAGTACTCTTCCTGATCTCACTCAATTCACGCTTTTCATTTACCTCTCAGTGAGAACTACTTTTTTTTTTTCTTTTTTTTCCCCCTAAAAATACAACCTCAGGTTTTATTAAATGGACAGATTTAACAGAAGCACTTTCTCAGAGAGGCACATGGATCTGTAAGGAGGCAGCTATCAAAGACCTCAGCTGGGAAAGATGCTCACATGCCCACATTTTCAGGGACTTCTTATTTGACATGGGACAACCAGTAGTGCAAACAGCATACAAACATATCTTCTGCTGCAGTGGGACCATGATACAGAGGGAGACGCCAGAACAGAAAAAAAGTTGCTGAGAAGTTTCAGGAATCCAGAGACAAGAAACTGACTGGACCACATGCCAGTGCCAGATGATATTCAGAGTGCTAATGGGAGCAAGAAAGTCCTTTGGATAATGGGTCACATCCCAGGAGAACAGGAAAAGATGCCAGAAGGAGAGGGAAGAGAAGAGGCAGCGAAAACGTCTTGCTCACAGGCCCCAAGGCCACACGGAACAGGACTGCATCGGCTGCCACAGGGTATGGTGCAGGAAGACAGAAACATGCAAGCAGAAGGAGACTGGGAAATGAGGCTGGAGTTGTCAAGAGGTGATGAAGACTAGATGGGAACTTTTGGGATCGTCAGAGCTGTGGAGTTTCTCTATACCAAGATGAAGATCAGAGGGTAGGGATGGAGCATGAATGGCAATGATGGAAGACAGAGTGCGGCCTGTAGAGCTCACGGGAGGATAGGGCAGAGGGAGAACAAGAGAGGACAGAAGATGATGTCTTCCCCAAAGCCTGATACATGGGGATGGAAAGAGGCGGTACAGTGGGACAGCCTCCTTTCATCACTTAACAACATACAAAGTGGTACCCAAACAGCAAGCGCATGGAGCTCTTGGGCACACTCCAGTTTATTAGCCAGCCTGGACTGGGGGTAACCAGCAGAGAAAACAGATACACCACCCTAACGGTGTCAAAATAAAGTTGTGTTTAGCAACATGGGTCAGACACAACCTTTCCACTGTGCGTTTATCACAATGCACGCAGCATGACGCAAAGAATGGCCATACCTCTCTTTTCACCCGTGAAAGGAACCAAGTCTTCTCTGTCTTTAACATCTTTTGCCTGCTTTTCTAGGTGGGCCATGAGTTCCTCCCTTTTGAATGGGCCGGTTGGTGGCTTTTGTGTCTGATCTCGCTGCCTGAGACCTGCTGGCAGCAATGCGTTCTAGGTGTGGAGGAGAGAAACATGGGTTATCTCTGCAGGCCACGATTTTCATCTGTCAAACACTGCACTCTCCACTCTTCTCACTGCACTGTCCTTCTTCCACATTGCTGGACAACAAAGAAGAATCCAACCCCACCAATTCCCACATCATGTAAGACACGTGATGCTCCTTCAGCCCTCCAATTTCAAATGCTATCTCCACTATGAGATCTCCATGATGCCAAATGAATGCTTCTCTACAACAGCAGCTCCAGCCCTTTCTTCGGGGGCTCTCAGCCATCACCTCCTGGTCCTCTTAGCATCTTCCCACACCCTCACCATTTCTGCTCCCTCTTGACAACAGTTGCTGCACCAGAACCAAGCTGCTGAACTCAACTGATCTGCTTCTCCCCATATGTGTCTGTTCAAGTGCCCACATGCCCCATGTCTCCCAAGATGAGTTAGTTCAGGGAAATCCCACGGTCTTTTACAGAGCAGACCAGAGAGTCACAGTGATCTCTTCTGCCTTTCACGATCCATCACAAAACTACAGGCAGAGTCTTGCAAAGAAGGCCAATCTTCTGCAGAAAAAAACCCTGCGAACCTCAGCCCTTCTTCAAACTGCCTCCTTGTTATTCGGTCACATTAACCACTAAGGGGAGTTGCTTTGTGCCTGACACACATGGCACGTAAGCACCTGCTTATATTTAAATATAGTACAGGCTTACTGCAGTAAGACTATTCCCAGATTTGACACTAAGCATGTTCTTTAAAGCTTTGCTGGATAGAAGTCAACATTTACTTTTTAAGACATGCAAGGTGATTTTGAACAATCCAATGATTTTTCCATGCCCGCCTAACAAAAGTATTTAATTATAATCTAAATCAGTATCAGTGAAAAGCCTGGGAAGGAAAATGACTACTAGGAAGCAATTAAACTTGGGAAGCCTCGGAGGGCAACAGAGAATTGTACTAATGCAGAAGTAGGGAGGTATAGGGAACAGTTTGCTTCCTCAGGCTTCATGCTGTGAAAGGTAACCATGCAATCTTCATGCTTGAACTCCTGCAGCCAAGCTACATCTGTACTGACAGATGTTCATGATTATTTCACCTTTATGCATCTTTCATAGAATGCTGCCTGATGCTGTGTCTTCTGAGGCAGCTGTAATCAGCCCATCAACCCATACACTTAATCCCCGGAGTTGTTCTGCCACCTCTTAATTATTTTCCCGTGTTACAATTAAAATTACTGACAACGCAATCTACACTGCCCATCGTTTCCCCCAGAAACACTAACTGCGTGTTGCAGGAACAATTTCTCACTTGGCAGTGACCAGCCTCATCATCTAATGTTGCAGTAACCCGGGGGCCTGCCAGTTGGCTCTGCACATCCCCTGCTCGGGCCACAGGACAACCATGCCTCCAAAAAGCTTTCATTGCTTGGCACTAGCAGGCCAAGTGTTTGCATATGTGCAGCTCCTACTGATGTTGGGAGGTTGCTAAAAAGCGATTGTCCCATTTTGAAAAACTCTTGCCATTTGGATTTCTGCCTAAATGGAGGAAAATACACATCATTTGAAGTTTGCTACAAAAAAAAATAAAAAATACCCTAAACAATCCAGAAACCCCAAAACATTCCCTCCAAGGTGGCCTGATTAGAAGCAGAGATCCAGTATCTAGGGGTTTATTGCCCTGCACTAGCACTGGCTTACATTGGTGCTGCAGATCCCAGCACTCGTTACATCAGAGCATGCACACCGGGGCAAGGTCAAGGGAATATCATAGAAATAAAGTCCCATGTGTAGCCCATGCTTGTGATGGCAAAACTGCTTCTGCTCATCTGCAGACACTCTCTTCCATCCTTGCACTGTGTACAAGCTCTGCAAAGGATCCCACCTAAATACATATCACTAATCGAGCCCATTCCCCCACAATGACTGGGATTTACCAGCCAGCAAGTCTCATGTAAAAATTACTTACATCAGGGTCCAGCTCTTCCAGCTCATTCTCTAACTTTCTGAGCTCCTCCTCTGTCAGAGCTCCAAGGATCTTGTCTTCATCCAGGTCTCGGTATTTTTCTAGTTCCTTTCTGTAAGACATCTTTCTTAGGGGAGTCTCGTGAATCCCACTTTATGCTGAAAGAGGACCTGAAATGAAAACATGAAGCGTAGCACTGAATATGTGAAACATAACCCTGCAGCCAGGCTGGTCAGAGAATGTTGAATACCACAGAGTTGCAGAAGATTTATGCTTAAGGCATGGCTGACTTCAGGGACAGATTACTCAGAGTTCCTCCATCCATATCCTACATGCAAGGAGCAGGCCACGGTCATGAGAGTAGCATTGCCCCATCACAGACTCACAGGGCAGCACTGAGGAAGTTCTTTGTACAGGACCCTGTCTAGAGAAGGCTTCCTTCAAGCAACGCTAGATGTTAACAAAATGACCTAGGCATTTATTTCCTTGAAGGACAATAAACCACAAATCATAAAGCCTGAAGCCCTCATGCCCTTACAAGCCTCCAGTAACACCTCCCTGCACATGACACTCCAGGTTATGTGGTCACCACATGGGAAAACACATTTGTAGTATGACTGAAGACTCTAAGCCCTGCAAACCTCCATGAGGCTACAGCATGCAAGACTCCTTCCCATGTCTTAAAGTCACAAGGAGATTAGGAAGTATTATCCACTCGTGTTCAGGATGCTGCCAGCTAAACGTGCTGTTTGGTGACCCACCTTCCCTGAGATGACACGTGTGTGCACAGCTGCAAGCTAAGCAGCTGCCCTGCACATCTAAACCAACACTTCAAGAAGAGAAGTGGGAGTAACGTAGTAAATGACCTATCCGGATAATCCCTGCTGACCCAGGGGTTTGTCCTATATCTCCTAATATAAAATGCCATACACAATCACATGCATGTAACTGGACCTCTGCCAGATCTAAAAGGCTGAAGTAGACCTTCTATGAGGTCAGCTTGTTTAAAATACACAGGTGGGTTAAAAATACACTCACTACAACACATAAGAGTGTACCCAACTCTGTTTTTTTTCTGGAAGCTTACTTCTGTTCCATAGCACATTGTCTGGATATTTTCTTTTTTGGCTCAATTTTTGCAAAGAATATCAAACTCTAGATAATTTGAAGCGACTTTTCCCACAGTTTAAAAAAAGGTTTGCTATTCTCCCAAGTGGCATTTACATTAAAAGAACAGCGTTTTTCAAGGAGTCACACATCTTTTGAGTTTCTATAAATGGTGTCTTTTCAGCTTCTGCAGAGCATCAGAGCCCTACTCCATGTCAAATCTCTCCAGCTTTGTTCATCCTCTCAGGGCAGATCTTGCTCTTACGATCGCTCTTCATTAACAGAGAAGTCTCTTTATACAGCTTACAATGCAGCTGCTGTTCCAGATCGGAAAATTATCTTTAGCTTGGTCACAAAAGGGCACACTAATGCACACATGGCTTGACAGCAAGCCCTTAAATTTAGAGCTGTCATCTGGTCAGAAGTTTGGTTTCCCACTGGTGTGATGGCAATTCCTGCATCACTCACATTCCTGCCACTCACCACTCAGGAGGTGGGACACCAGGGGACAGTGCCTCCTTGATGGGAGGAACAACCCCTCCAGACTCCCACAGCTGGGAGCTGAGAGGGTGAAAATCAGTTTTTTATTGGGCTGTTTTGCTCCACATGGTGATAGTCAACCTGCGAGCACCAGGATGATGAAGGAGGAAGCAAGGAGCTCGGTGGGTTTAGCTAAGCGAGGTGGTGGGGACCCCAGCACTCCTGTGCTTTACCAATCCCCTCCAGCAGCCAGGGCAAGGCACCTCCAGATGGAGATTGACGTGCTGCAGCCACAGAGCCGTGTAGCAAGGTGTCAGACTAGGAGCCACGTCCAGCAGCTCAGCCTCAGTAGGGCTGCCCTTCTGGTCAACACAGAGAAGAGCAGAGCCTTTATCACAACTACCCATGAACAAACACTTGTTCTTACAGCAATTATTATCACTCTGATGCAGGACAGCCTGAAAAAGCAGCCTGGACTCTGATCTGGAGATGTGCTCTGTGCTACTGCAACCTTCAAGTGCATGAAACATGACTAGTTTGTATTTGATATTCCGTTTTTAGTTTTGACTATTCTGCTGTGGGAGCTGGAGCTTAAGAGCAGGCAGCAAGGCAGAGGACAACCCACCCTAGGCTGCTAAATTCCCTGTAACTGCTTAAAATGCCCCCACTTGCCATGCACATGGCAATCTCCACCTCAGGTACATGGGCACACCTACTCCCAGAGGCAGCCACAGCCTCTTCCTAGCAATCCAGGGCCTCCTGCAAGCGGCGGCCGGGCTGGGAACAGTGTGCAGCCTCCTCAGGGCTGACCTTGTCGTCTCCTGCAGAAGGACGGAGACTGTCAGCACCAAGAGGCAAAAGGCAGGACAGACGTTGGATGTCGGCGCGCACAGGCAACACTTCTGGAAAATGCTTCAGGTTTCAAAGCATCTTGCAGAGATATGAAGCCGGGGCTGCATATAGCAAAGGCCCTGAGCGCTGAGGACAGGTGCAGAGCCTGCTGAAACACAGCTTGAAATCCCCACGGGGAGTATTTCTTTTGCTACGTTCTCAAGCAGAGCTGCTGGGAGGGGACAGTGCCCTCACAGCCCCGCCAGTGCAGCCGGACGGCGCCGGTGGCTCACGCAGCTCCCACCGAGAGCGTCAGGAGCACTGGCCATGCCTGGGGTGACAGGACATCGTGTACCACTCCTGGGCCCACCAAACGAGCTGTGTGGGTTTGGCGTCCCATCCTCCAGCACAGTCTCCAGCACCAATACGTTCCTTGGCTACCCCTTATCTCCACAACCCAGGTCTCTTCTACCCTATCATGCTAACGAGTGACAAGAGAAAAAGCAAACAGCCCAAACACTATAAATGGCCAGAGGGTTTAGTACTGCCAAAAATAAGCGATCAGGTAAATTCTGCCTCAGCATAACTGTTTTCATTTCTGTAACGTGCTGAAACATCCACTCCCACAAACAGCCCTTCCAGACCTCTGCTAGGTTTAACATAGGTCCCTCCACGCACTTGTACGCCCAAAAAATAACAACATCTTCCAGCTGCATTATTATATTCTGCATTATTATATTCAAATTTTAAATCCACACACTTCTGGACATTAAAGAAAGAGTTAGCCCTAACTAGTTAACCTGCTCCATCAAATCTATTCTCAACAACTTCCCAACATGGCAGCTTTGATTTCTTGCTATTTTTCATTAAAACTACTCATACACCTTTCATTGAATCAACAAAGGAAGCACTGCACCAAAATCCATACGTAACATACAGAAGCTATACAAGACTGACACCATTACAACTTTTAAGTCCCCAAAAAAACAAAATTCATGTTGACTACCAAGAGAGCACATTATTAGGTCTCATTGTCCAAAGTATGCATTGGACACATGAGAAGACAGTCCAAACACTTGAACTTGGTAAGTCTGAAGAGTTGTTATTATGCATGAAGGCAAATAAAAAGGTTCAAGGAGAAAAATAGAATTGGTTGGGAGAGGAACATACACTGCGGGTCATCTACAAGGAAGACTGTTCCTATCATGAATATAGGAAACAAAAAAAAACAACAACAAAAAGGCGGTATTTGTGATTATGAGGGGGATGAAACAGTTTTTCTGAAGGGTCCAAAATCACTGAAGAAACAAATGGAGACTGTAGAACAAGTGAAAATCAAAATCATCCCGTATGACACTGGAATTACTCCTTTCACTGCTCTGCACCAGTATGGCCCCGCTGCAGCACTGTGCCCCTTCTAGGGCACCAAATCCTCTAGTGCAGCACCAATCTCCATGTAGAGAACCAACGGAAACCTGGGAAGGTGGCCCATGTGGGACCACTGTGTCTCATCCATGATGGGATGCGGTTGTGCTCCTCAGGTGGGTGAGGAGGGATGGCAGAAGCAGAGCAGCACAGGCATTGCTGAGTCAGGGGATCTTCAGGATCATCCCTCAATACTCTGACAACCCCAGGAAAAAGAGCAAACAAGAAAGCAGAACTGGGTAAACCATCAGAAACAGCAGTGAGCAGGACAAATTCCAATAAAACCCAAAAATGTCACAGAGAAAACAGAAAGTTTTCTGGGTGTTGTGTGACTCAGTGTGACAGTGGCCTTGTGCACGCTCTTGCTGGGAAGTTCAGCCTCCAACTGCACAAGCTCCAATGTGCCAACAGCAGGAAACTACGGAAAGCCCTTTTCTTCTCATACATGCATGGGGTGAAAGCAACTAACCACAGCGAAGTTACAGGGGGTTTTGGTGATAAATTCTCTTACCAGTCCAAGCAACCATGATTTCAGCGTTTTGTGGCAGGCTGCAGCACACAGGAGGCTTTGGTGCATCCTGAGTCACCGGCCACACCAGGAAAAGGTAGAGGACAGGAACTCTGTGTCTCTAACTGCCGATGAGAGCCACAGCTGAACAAATGAACATCCTCTGTCCCAGACAACCCTTAAATCTTTGAGGAAAGTTTTTCAGTGCTTTGGAATAAGAAAGCAGACCAAGGGGTTGGTTCTGAGATAAGGAGGTGACCAACAAGCATGACCAGCATAGATATCGATGATTCTTGGAAGAAGTGCCAAGTTTGAAGGCAGAAGGCTATTCACGATGAAAACTGATTATAAGCAGCACTGGTGGCAGAAGTTAACCTTGTGAAGGATAGCCTGGCTCAAGAACAGTTCCTATTTGACTGATGTAAGGTTTTATGATTTATTTTTTTTCATAGCTTAGGAATAAACCCGACTCAAAGTTCAGAGCTATTATTTTTACAGCATGAAAATAATAAACCAATGTCAATCAACCCTTCTGCAGTTGCTACAAATTCTCTTTCCTTTTCTTTGACTTTTAGTGTAACTTCAAAGGTAAACATTAGGGCTTTTTTTGAGAAACTATATATATACCTCAGGTGACCGTTTCCTACAAACCCAAGAGAAACTAAGTACTTTCTTTGCATATATTTATACTTCAGTGATCGCCCAGGTGTAAATCGAAGGTTCACACTGTGCAGACGAGAGGAGCAAATCAACTCTAGTTGGTTTTCTAAACGAAGACCGTGTTTTTATGTGGCCTCTCAGTCCTCTGATAAACCTTAAAGCCATTAGCTAACTCTGAGGAAATCTCATACAGGACTCAAATCCTAATTTCTTACCCAGCTGCACATGCATGCTAAGGGTCTGTCAGAACATGTGTGACATGGGGCAAGCCTAGGCATCTCTTTTGCCTGACAGGGAATGAAGGAGAGAGCTGGGGTGTTTGCAGGGAGGTGTAGGGGACGGGGGAGTACCAGAAGCACTTGGAGAAGGGGGAGCCATTACAAGTGGTACAACTGGGGCAGACACAATGGGGATGTAGCGAGGAAGCACTTCCATCCACTCGGGTGCCAGTGTGCAAGAGCCTGACTCTACAGCCACCCTGCTGTTAGAGTCACTGAGCACCCAATATCATCAGTTCCCAGGAATTTCAAGAAGGGAACAACTAAAAAGTTACGGCCAGACCCAGTAACAACAGAGGGGAAAGATGGACCTCAGCTCCTTCTGAGACTACATCTTAAAACATCAGTCTATGTGAATTTTGCAATACCCAGCAGGGAATCAGAGCAGAGCACAAAAGGAGCTGGATCCATCCCCAGAGTCATCACACAGCCTTACACATCTGAACTCTTCACAGCTGGGTGCTGCTTATCATGACAGCAGCAACTGCAGGTGTGCAGAGGTGCTCTCCTCCCAGCGCACAGGTACAAATGTCACACCTAGAGCCAGTGGTCCACCTCTAGCAGACACAATGAGAGCCCAAGAGGTAACCATATGCACTGCATCTGTGGTACAGACATTCAGAAGTTTGCCCCATTTTAAATGAACATACTTTGTTCTCAGGAAACATCAAGTCTTTGGCTTGGAGAAAAGAAAGGAAGATAAGTATCTGAAGCCAGTACTTTTAAGGGAATGGTCTCCAACATACTTTTTGCAGATTCTTGCTTAGCCTGACCTCATTTTCTCAGCCAGAGAGGAAAGCACCTTTTTTAACAAGGCATAAACACAGATCTAGGTTTCAATGTCAAGAGCTTTTGGGTCTGCCTGGGCTCTCCATCACCACCTTTAATGTACAAGATGTTGAAACATCTTGTTAGAGGTACAAGACACTTCCTATAGACTCTGCACTGGACTTGCAGTACAAGCTGACCTAGAAAGCATCCAGCTGGATAAAAACCTCTCAACAGGGAGCCATTAACCTAAGATACACTGAAATTTGTACTTGAAAAGAGACATCTGGAAGGAGGCCTTTCAGAACTATCAAAGCACTTAGTGACTTCTGCCTCTCTAAATGAGTTCCTGGCCAGGTAAAATATGTAACACTATCTGGAGTTATCATCACCACCCAGAGTCCTACAGCAATGAAGTTCATTATCCTGTAAACAGCTTAGTGATGTTCCTCCTTCACTCTCCTAAGGATCCTCATGCCAGAGCAGACATTCTCATCCTCCTACCTGACAGCTCCAATGCAAATGCATGAGCTAGGGAAAGCTCCCTGTGCTCAACCAAAGTGACCTCTCCCTTCATCCACAGGTGCTAAGGGAATTCTTATGCTGGTTGCACTCTCCTGGACCCTCCTCTCTCCTTGTGTGCCAGGAGGTGTAGTTCACCCAGTTCCCAACCCAATATAGAGAAACTGCCTGTACCTCCTGGCCCTCCTCTCCTGAACACTCCTGCAGCCTGTGAGCCACACAAATGAACACTGGCTCTCACCAAGCGATCCTCAGGGCCATCCAGCGAATAGCCTGGATGTCTGGTGACAAGGCAACACCTAACAGGGTCAAACTCTGCCAAAGCCAAAATACAAACCACCCGAGCTCTGTCTCTCCTTTACATATTTTTAAGGCAGACACTTTTAAGCACAGTTATGTATTCTAGTTTGGGCAAAGTTCTCTCATGCACCTGGCATGTACTTAATTGCTTAATTACTAATCCCTATGAAAAGCGCGTGGCCACACTTCAGTCATTAGTGACACCACACACACAGTTCCTGCTCTGTAACTTGAACTCTTCCACTTGGAAACTTCTCAGCCAGCACCATCTCTGTTTCTTGCCTGAACTTCTGTTAGTCCTCAGACAGGCTCCTGCTTCTCTGGCACACTGTAGCTGCAGGGAGTAGCTGAACCTGATGGGTGCCATGTGAGCACAGAAGCAGATATGCTCCCGTCTTGCACTGAGCAGCGCCTCGGACCCTTCGATGGGCGACAGCAACATCCTGTAAAACAGAGGCCCTGCCAGACTGCCCAGAGCAACACAGAGCAAGCTGTTCGTAACACACCTGCACCTGCATTCTCCTGATCCCACACCACTGCTGGTGAGGCTGGAGCAGAGAAAGTGAAAGTGAAATGCTCCATCAAGGTGCAGCTAATAAGCCCTAGATAGGCTGATGCTTAGCAAACACCAGAGCAAAATGGGTGCTGTTTCAGCAGCAACAAGCATGTGGTGTACAATGTGCACCAAATGTGAACGAGACCTTTAACAGAAGTGGGACCCTCACACAATCCTCCAGGTACTGAAGAAACAAAGGTACCGCCTCCACCAGGGAAAGCTACTAAACCACATAGTGCTGGAACAGGACAGAGCTCTGGGGAAGCATCACTGCAGCCTTGTTTCCATACTTCTCCCAGGGCACCTGCTACTGGTTGCTGCCAGCCAGAGTATTCTGGGTTGGATAGGTTTTGGTCTGACCCACTATAGCTTCTGATACGTGTTCATCTCTTTCACCGTGAATCAGTAGGAAGAACATGCTCCCAGGAGGACGATGCAGCTCCGAGAGCACCAGTGCAGTGGGGTTACTATCTTTAGGGGTTTCTAGACTTGGGCTGTACGAAGCCACAACCTCCCTGGCTGAGGAAAGATCTGCTGTGAGCTGTGAATGGACTAGAGAACAGCAGAGCCACCAGCAGTTTTGGCTCCTGTAACAAAAAACATATAGCTGTCTAGCAATATGGAGCCATGGAATACAATTTTTATCTCCTATTTCTTCCAAGAGTCAGGTAATTTTACAGAGTAAATTCATTTTGACTACAACTCCTTGCATGGAATAGGGAAGTGAAGACAGAGCTGTCCTAGCTCATGATTTGTAAGTGGTTGTTAACTACAGATGAAAAAAAAAAACCCACAACAGAGAAAGAAGATCCCAGCCTTTTCCCCTGGAACTGCACTGGGCTTTCACAAAAACTCCACAAGCCTGGAAAACAGTGAAGCAGCAAACAGAAACATAAAACAATTCATCTGCAAACATTATGTTCAGTAGCACACCGCTCTGGGGGATGGAGTCACACATCTAGCAACAGGGGACAGACAGACACTTCTTACAAAAAGATCATTCAGGATCTGTTGAAAAGATAAATCTAATTGTTATTTGGGTGAAAAAGTGTAATATGGGCAAAGGAAATCCATAATGAGATAGACCAGGCTGTCTGCACACCTGTTTGACTTTCCTAAATACACCAAGCAGAAGGGGAGGAACCAACACATTCCCAATACTATAGAAAAACATATTACCTGGAGAAAAGTCAGCAGATCATCACAGCTGAGAAATGTGTGGAGAAAAGAACAAGACAAGTGAGGCTGGGAAAAAAAAAAAAAAAAAAGAGCTCTGATAGAGGGAAAAGAGACCTTGAAACGAGAAGCAGTGAGCATACAATGCAGTATGCTTGTGGAACACCCAAATGCTCAAACATTAGGGCAACAGGTATGGAGGCCGTCAAGAGGTAACTGTGCAGGCTCTTCTACACCAGTGCAAAAGCCATTTGGCTCTGGGCACCATGGTGCCAGCACACAGCGCTTGCTTGGCTTTAATGTTGTAGCTCAGTTCTTCCTTCCAGGAAGACAAAAGATGAAAGGCTCCCTACCATGACCTGAAGTAAGGCTTGCATGCTCAAAAGCTTGTCCAGCATTCACTCTATCACCTAGTCTGAGAGAAGGTGCCACCTCTCGGTATAAATCTTGTCTCTTTGATGGTAAGTGAGGAAATCATTCTTCACTCCCCCGTGAGGTGACAGGTTACGCATAAGGAAGGGATTTTATATACACTTAAAAATAACTTTGGCAATATGGCTGAGCACCTTTCTGGCTCAAGGCACAATTCCCAAGGCAAGATGTAAAGCAACTAGAGAGCGCACTTCTGCCTAGGGGCAGGGCAGCTAGTCCAGAAGGGGGGCAGGGGGCAGCGGGCAACCCGTTCTGCCCAACAAACCACCCAGGACCATTTCAAAAGCAGAGGCAGACAGATGAGCACATCAGGATGGCATGCACACGAGTGAGGGCAGAAGCTGTGTTTAGCTGAGTGAAGGAAAGTTATCTTTGAGATAGGCAGTGCCTTTCAAGCAAGGCAGTGACTAATTTAAGACGGACAAAGTATGGTCATGGAAAGTACATCACATGGATTCAAGGAATCCCCCCCACTCCCGCTAATTTCTACTTTTCCCATACAAAAGTAGCGCATCTTACTATTGATTCATCCCCTGGGCAACCATTTCATAGCAGAGCTCCCAGGATTACCAAAGCAACAGCAGTGAAAAAAAGAGCTACCGGCGCCCTTCGCAACGCGCTCAGCACCGCGCAGGGCCCTTGCCCACCCGCGCCAGCATCTCCCGGCGCTGCCCGCAGGCTCCCGGCTGCCGGCTTTGCTCTGTCCTTACCCTCCGCCCGCACCCGGGAGGGCAGAGGACGGGGCGTCCATCCCCAGGACACGTTGGCCGCTGCGGAGGGTGGCAGGATTGCCCGGACGACACCACTGGAGCAGAGGGCAGCATTCTCTTCCAAAGGGGCTTTCCTGGTTTTAAAGGTTTAGGCTGACGCCGGACCTTGCCTTTTGTCCCGTGGCAACTTCCCTTAGAGTGCCGAGCCAGTTCAGCTCGGCAAACTGCCCTTTGGAAAGCACCACAAGATGTGCCTGCCTCGGTTCATGGAGACCCAGGTCACTGTGAAGCTGCAGCTGGAAAAAACGCCTTCCACGGGGGTAGTGGTGCAGCAGTGGGATGAGGAGGAGCTGGGGGGTCTCAAGGCTCAGCCAGACCAAGTCATGGCCACCTTGGCCCCTGGCTGGGGATGGCCCCTCTACCAGTGCTGCTGGGGCCCTGCAGCTGCAATGGGCACTTTATAAAAGCTGCTTCCTCACAAATGCCGCCAGTGCACCTACTAATTCCCTATCTTATTTTACTCTCTGTGAGTTTGCCCTGTACGTCCAGTGAGAGCCACCTCTTAGAGCACCTCCAAATCTGCCATCAGCCCAGAGAGCCACCTTCCAGCCTCCTGGTGTCAACAGTTTTAATAACCTTGTTGTCAAATCTCCTTTTCCCTATCTCACCTTTGACTCACTGTAAAGCCCCATGGATTTGTCCTATAATCTTTTCTAACAAATCTCCCACAAAGTATCATCCCAAAGCTCCTCCTTACCTCTGCTGTGTGATTTCCACCAGCAGCCACATGGTCTATCAGAGGAGGGCAGTCCTTCTGAACACTTCTCCAGCCCCACACTTTCCAGGCCTAGCTATGCTATTCATCCAAAAAGGATGGTATCCGTCATCCATGAGATGGTACCCATCTGTTTTTCACAGCTTGTCATACAGCTGACCTGGCTGCTGCTGAGGTTCTGTGTCCTGTGGAGAAAGTTCTGCAGGGAGCCCTGGAACCCTGCTCGCTGCTAGGCCAAACGAAGGATACGAATGGGGACACTGCCAAGCACTGGATTCACTGCATGCCTCAAAGAGATGAGGAGGGTTATGGCCCAAGTCACTGGCATCATCCTAGATACTGGCAGCAGTGAAAAAGGCACTTAGAACAATTTGTTTCAGGGTGAAGCAGCCTGATGGGTACCAGGTCAGACAATCTAGATGCTAGTATCTATGCTACCTGCTTACTGACTGTTTTTCTCAAAAAGCATGCAAGCTGTGAGCAGCTCAGGAAGGTATTTACCACCACCAAGCTTCCCTACAAGCCCATGTTGGCCTTGCACTCTGAGGTACGCATAAGCCACTTAGCTAGTGGCTAGATCCCATCTAGCTGCTGTCAGATGTAGCTTTGCGGGCACCAGAAGCTTGTCCAAGGTGAGTGCTACAGTCCTCTTAGAATGCCTGTCTCCACCAGGCAAAATGTTCACCCAGCTTCTCAGCACATGTTTTCAGTGTTATCATCAGTGATGTTTCTTTTTTAGCTGTCTACGACGACACACTGCAGTAACGAGTGCTGCAAGTAATGCAGTTTACAGCATTCCTTGCAAGGCACTAAGGGTTTCTTTCTAACTCCAACTGCACTGAAGCCCCTCTTCAAAACAGCTCTGAAGGTAATGGCTTGCTATGCCTGAGGCATGTCCATCCACTCAGGTCACAAGCTCCTCTGGCCCACCCAGAACAATCCTCCTGTTCAAGACTTCCAGTCTGAAAATACCAGGAATGAGCAGAAGAACAGAAACGGAAGCTTTCAGGCATTATGAAGGTTTAAAGTGAGGGTCTCTTTCATTGCGTGATTCTTCCTCACTTTCCTTGTCTAACACAATGAGCATACGAGAATCTAGGCTCTCAAAGGCTTACTGCAGGCACAGCAACTATGAGAACAAACGATGAGTGTGGCAAAAACACGAAAAAGATTTGCAACAAAAGTCTCCCTGAATGGGGAAAGAGTAATCCACTGTGGAAGACTCGGGGTCAGGAACTCATTTTGGGATGGCAAAGAGGGTTCTTGAGTTTCTCTGCCAAAAACAAACTTCCTCAAAATGACCCAGGGTGAACAGACTGGGAGATGAAAAAGGGTAAACTTTGTAAGCTTAGCAAATGTCACAATTTTGGGTCAGGGCAGCCTGACAGAACCTAACAGACGCTCTCTG
>VWZK01014015.1:18681-36986 GCA_013396935.1 Baryphthengus martii | reverse complement strand
GAAAAGTAAAAATCACTGGACAGAATTGTTCTGTTCTAACTCAAACCAGGATAGCAAAATACAGCTGAGATGGAACAAACAGAAAATAGGTAGTTTGAAAATGCTTATTGTTCACAGCTTTGGGAAAAAGGGATCTGCTTTGATTTTCTAATTATTACAGTGTCATCTATTTTCGCTATGTAATGACATCTCATTTTCCAGTTTATAAAATTCACAAGGATCCAGAAAACACCTAAAAATGCTGCATTCCATTTTTTTGTCTGGAAAGTTATCTTGGGTGGGGTCCCAAGAATTATACACTCCACCTCCACATGCCAAGGGAGGATCAGCTGGTCTTCTGCAGATACATCCTGTCTGGTTTTGGCATTTATAATGAAACTGCAGTTCCAGTGAATTTCCAGGGTTTTCCCCCCACCCTCTTTAGAAAGGTTGCCTAATACCTAACCTGAACTTACCTTTCTGCAATTCAAGCCTTTACATGTCCTGTTTTCCCTACATATAAAACCAGATTCTTTATCAGTGAAAATTTTAGAAGTGTCCCTCTCCTTAGCTTTCCCCAATCCAGCCTAACTACAAATCCGTCTATTTGAGCCAGGTTTTCTAGACTTTCATTGTTCTTGCTCTTATCTGGATTCTCTGTAATTAATTCACATCTTTCTTGCAGGATAGTGGCCAGAACTGCAGGCAGCATTCCTGTGGAGGCCTTTCTAACATCTGTCAGAATGGGAAGATCATATGAAACAGTAACTCCACCACCTGCTGGATTCAGGCACATGCTGTGGAGGCACCCCCGGTGAGGTGTCATGCCTTCGTGAAAAGCAGAGAAACTATTCACAGCAAACCCCAAACACAAGAGCAGGGAAGTCTAATGCCTCCTAGGCACAGCAGACTAACTGCTGTTGGTAGTTAGCTGTTTTAGTCTCATCCAAATGACCTGCACTATTCAGATTTTCAGGCTCAGGAGCAGTTCTACACAGAAGGAAACTTCTGCAAGGAAGTTTATCCTTCAGGAGTTCATCATCACGCTGATTCCTTCACCTGCATTCTTCACCTTCTCTGCAGTGGCAGTTAAGGAAGGAGAAATTGATTAATAGGGAAAAATACTAGTATCTTGGGTGTTAATGTAACTTCCCTCTCAAAAAGTACGCTTAAGAGTCTCACTTCAGCATACTTGAATTTGGACAGGACCATGTTAAGTTGCAATTTTCACTAGATTAGCAGTTTGTTCTCTTCATAAGAGCTCTCCTGCACCCTGTGTACAGTCCAGGCAGACACTCACCAGACTTCTAAGAGGACTCCTTGCTGCTTATCTCAGACCTTTGCCAGAACTACACCAGAATTCGATGAAGATGGTGTGAATGTAAGTCTTACATGCTTAACTAGCTTCTTTACTCAGAATATTTCCATGCATTTTCTTTCTCCCATCCTAATGTTACATATGCACCTGCACCTTTCAACTCATGGTCTTCTTCACCCATGCAGATAGCATACTGGCAGAACTTCTTAGCTCAGCTTGAGTATTGCTAGAAAGATTATATAGCTGTCCACAGCAGAAAAAAATCCTTCTGCTAGGATTCACTGTGTAAATCTTCAATACTGTGTTCAGCAATCTTTAGGGACCATGGTGAGCAAACTCAAGTCTAGGCAGCAGACTGTGAAATATAATCATGTCTTCATCTCCTCTAAATACTTCTAAGGCCAAAAATAAAGTAGGCTCTAAAGTAGGCCAAACATACTGTGTTCCGAGTACTTTAAGCACTGATCCAGTGCTCACAGGACATGGCTTGCTGCTGTCTCCAGGGAGCAGTGGTCCTTGAAAGTTTCTCAGAAGCATACATGAAAACAAGCTATCAAAAGAGAGGGAAATAAATGCCTTGAATTTAGCAACTGGTCTAAGGGGTGGTGTGAGGAGAGGAGCAAAGAATTCAGAAAAGTAGTATCATTGCTAAAGAGCAGCAAGCACTAGGTAAGCACACAAAGTGCATACCCTTCTGTGGAAGTTAATCCCAGCAAAGGCAGTCTCCCAAAGAAGGAACTTTGATCTATTCAATTCTTATGAAGTTACGGAAGGGGAAAAACCCACCAATAATGCATCTCTCTGATGCTAAATTCAGAAGCACTGAGAACTGCTTCCATGTTTCCCAAGTAATGCTACTTCAAGAAAAAGGAAGGAGTACCCAGTAAGTAATACCTATAAGAATCCTCCCCTTCCACTCTTCCCCAGATAGGGAAAGATCATAAAAACAAAAGCCAACATTGTTTTACTGATAAATAACTTTTATTTTCACCCAAACATTCTAGCATTACAGCAGTAAACAAAGTGCAAATTATCAGAAAGTCAACTGAAGTCAACAGAAACCAAACTTGTTAAACAAACCTTTTCACAGAACACAAACTTGTTAAACAAACCTTTTCACAGAACACAGATTTTTCAAATTTATCCCCTTCATGTCTCCAAGGCCATGTAGTAATTATATTTCTCTTCAAAGCCTGTTACTTATTTTATTGCTAAAGAATCTGAGCTGCTACATTTCAGAAGTGGTGACTAATCATCCTTTGAAAATTCTGCAAGATTTTGAGACACAAAATCATGAATCCATATATCAGTTTCTGGAAGAGATGTGTCCACGAGAAAAGTCACTATTTTTCGATCCCAAGAGTTAGCGCTCTCATTAACTGCCTGTATCTGTGCCACCAAAGGTTTCTTCTCTACAAGATTCCGAAACACTATTGATGCCTCTTCTGACCACTGCTGGCTTTTCACTCCTAGGACAAATGTAAAGAAAAATAGAAGGTCATTTATAGACTAGACCAATCTAAGTGATTAAGATCTATAAAGAAGTGAGGGGGGTTAAATATTTGATAAAACAGATGTTCAAGTGCTACTGCATGCAGCTTAACTCTAGAAAAGAAACACAAGCTCACTGATTTCCCACACAAACAAGCTTAATTATTACAAAGACTAGGACATTTATTTTTTCTTTAAGTCTAAAGATATGGACAAGTTTGCAGAAGTGAAAGGCAGATGCACTCACGCACTGAGTAATTCAAAGTATATCAGCTGCCATGCATGATCAAGGCATATTAGGAAACATGACAAAAACGAAACTAAAGATACTTTCAAAATAAACTATTTCTTTGTCTTCTGCCTGAGGGTGCTGAAATTGTTTGTCCTCTTGGCCTTGCTTTAGATTTAAGTTTTCTTCATCTCAAAGCAGCAACAGCTACTAAAACATCTGACAAACCTTCAAGTATCAAACTAGATCTGGAGAGAGCAGAAATGAAAAGAAATTCTGCTTAAATGCTTCACAACTGCTCCTATTTTTTTTGGGAGCAGCATCCCACAAACCCAAGTCTGCTCAGGGATGTGATGCTAGAACCCAAACAAGTTTTTCATTATGGCTGTAAACAACCAAGGAAGAAGTGGCTCCTGCAGACTTGGAATTCAGTCTCCCCAGACCACCACATCTAGACACAAGATGCTCAAATATCATGCATGAATAACCGCACAATAACTTATGGATAGAAGAAGCAAAGCAGCAAAACTGCAACACTTTGCTTTTACTATTAGCAGCTGATAGGACAGGAAAACACAGGAACACAGGTCCTTACAGGTTACAGAGGAATGAAAAGTCGACAGTTAAGAAAGGGTAATTAATTCTAGGAAAGGCTGATAAGGAAGCAAATGGGATTTTGCAAGGAAATAGATTAGAGACTGAGAGGCAGCAGATATGAAAACAAAAGAGAGAAAAAAGTGCAAGAATAGCAAGACAATAGTTACCAGTCTTCCGGGCTCAGCTGGCCTGCTTTGACAATATGAAGCAGCTCAGAGGCCAACTTAACTAGCTACTTGGGATTCTGTGAAGCAGGAAAGTTGGATGACTTGTAGGCTTGCTCAGCTGGATCCTGTACTACCCCAGTAGCCAGACACAGCTAGAGATCAGCTTCATTTCAGCACTGCACTCCTAGGACCCCAAGCCTGTCGGCAACACATCCATCATCACTAGTTTAAAGCAACCCTCAAGGTCACACTGAGCTCATGCATGAAAGCAGATCCACAGAAGGCAACCTAGGATCAGAGCACCAACCCTGTGGCCTGTCACTTCACACAAGCGCATTCTGTCACTGAAGTCTAGACTAGTGCTGACCAAACAGCAGCAGAAAGCAGCAAATGAACTGGAAGAGATGCATACATCTGAAAGCAATGCAGAAATGAAAGAAAAGTTTGGAAAAGGAAAGAAAAGACAGCACTGGAGAGACTGCGTTTTATTTTTTTAATTCTATCAGATGTATGCACACTCTGTATGTCCCACGCTCTCAAGGAAATTAATCTTACTTAAGCCTGTGGAAAGCCCCCACCCCAACTGTGGAGTGTGTTTGAGAACACCAATATATTCCAGACGTCTTTGGATTCCAAATATGCACTGGTAGACAGTAAATTACAAGAGGGGCAAGATACAGAAGAAAACCTTCTCCAGAAACACAGCATCTAGTTCCTAATTTTATGTAATTAGGATAATCAGAAGATAAGTTCTTATCAACAGGCATAACTTTCGCACTTTGTAATGGGTTATGTTTAAGGATCCAGAACCCATTTAGTTTTGATTTCTCTGCATCCTTTGCATATTGGACTTCACATTAAATGCTAAATACTTATGACAATGAAAAGCGGCTGTTGGAAAAGTTTAAGCAATCTTCAGTTTTATACATGGTAACTAGAGGTGCTGCATTAAAATAAACAAATGATAAAACAGAACCATTGCCACCCATGTCAAGAAGAAGAGCAGAGCTACTTTGATGGCATAAGCATGCATGCATTAAGCATGTTTTTGCAAGCAGGTGTATGCTTACTTTAGCAAAAAACAATTACATCGCTAACCTTTGGCTTTGTCCACTTTACATTTCTATTTATTTGGTATCCCCATTGATGTAAGACTTTAACAACAACAAAAAAAGTACTGTAAATGCTTACTACCTACCTGCAAGCTGAGCTGTTATAGCTTGGAAAGGCAGTTTTCTAAATGTATCTGTGAGTGGCTGTACTTTCTCTATGGGGACAAACTCATGTTTACCATAATCCAGCTCATACGCCGATAAAAATCCATTTCTAAGAATTCCTTTTATTATGACCCTGTACCACCTAAAAAGGGAGAGAACAAGAACAGACAATTTGAATTCACATTGAGACACTGTCAAGGCGCCAGAAAAATAATACACAACCAAAAGATCTTAACTAACACGTCTCAGATCTGGTATCATCTGAATAGAAGTCAATTCTTCCAACTACAATCTGGAAGCAAGAAGAGAGTGCAACCTCATTTGCTCTCTTAATCTGTCAGGATACCTCTGGACATCTGCCACCTTGTTAACAGTGCAGACAAAGCAGAACTAGGCTTGCCTAGCTTAGCAGAGCTAAGATTGCAAATTCAAAGATTTTGTTTTTACTTTAAGTATCTACTTACTGATTTCCAATTTTAGCTGCATACAGCTTGTTTTTCTCAATGTTCACAGGTTTCTCTTCTGCCCTGCTGTAGTACAAGATCATTTCTTCCATTAGGGCTTCCAGATTATGTAGCTCTTTCCAAGGCTGGACAATAAAGTGACCTGGATGGCAGGCCACTGAGACGTAGACATCCATGAGCTCACCAGTCTTTGACAAGGGTAGAGGTGGAGGCATGTCAGTGGTAGACACTGCACTGATAGGTTCTCTGGCTGAATCAGAGAAACTCTTCTCTGATTTTCCACTAGTTAACTGCAGAGCTGAAACAGCATCACGTGTCACTTTTGCGGAGCTAGTCCCACTGGGTGTAACACTCAAGAAAACGTCTTTCTGATGCTTCCACAAGTCTGCATTTTTGATCTGTTGATTGACACTGTGATCCACATCTGGGAAATTCTCTGGAGTAAACAAGTAAATGTGTGCAATTCCCTTTGAACCATCCTGTTTAACCACCTTGGGAAACAAAACAACTATTTATCTTCCAGTCAATAACTGTTAAATGCACATCCAATTTTGTACAGCAGACTAAAGCCTTTAACAGAAAAGGGGCAACAGTTCATTGCATTCTATATGCACAGAAGTATTTTCAAGGGTCTCTCAAATACACTGTTAGACAGTAAGCAACTCTCAGCAGCTAAAAAGAGCATTTACAGATATTGACTAAGGTAAAGCTTGAACTGAGTTTTGTTCAGCCCAACAGGTTCATTCTCTGTACTGCGTGTACAGTTCCAGTTTTCAGGAAAACAGTACCCACTGTCTATACAGATCTAAACAACTAAGTAATACTATTAAATATTAACACTTAATCCTGCAAAATTCTGTTCATGTCATTATGGGAGATGAAGTCTAGTATATTAAAGATCGGAAAAAAATATAGATGAAAAAATCTGCCAGGTTTGTATCATGCATAATTTTCAAGCACCAATATAAAAATATTCCCTATTTAACATCAGATACGCTAGCACTATCTGTAAAGCAGTGAAATTTTAAGCTGACAAAGTATATAACATTTCTTTACATATTCTACTGTTGATGTTCCTAGCCAAGAATAAGAATGTCCCACAATTAAAATATACATCTGTCGTCCATTATTTAATGAAGCAAAAAATAATACCAAACTCAAACTATCTTGGAAGAGGATGCTTAGAAAAGCTGGATGCAACAGTCCTAAGTCCTAGACTAGAGGAGCTATGTCTTAACTAGATGGTCTTCAGTGTTAAAAGCAAGCAAAAAGGTAAAATAAAGTTGTAAAATAATTTTTCAAAGTGCTGTGACAATATCTGGAATCAAATTTTTAAGAGGAAATTAACTTTGTTTTATTCTCTAGCTACTAAGAGATTTCCTTTAGAGGGGTGTTTGCAGTTAGTTAAACTGAATAGGACATACCGCAAGTGGAAATAATTTTATCTTAAAGACAACCGAAATTCTAACTGTACAACAGCATATCCTAAATCACATTGAATTAGAACAAGCAAACAAAAAATAAAGCTGCTTTCTGTCCTGGATTTGGATAGGATAGGGTTAATTTTCACCGGGGTGGCGGTGTGGAGGGTGGGGGGTGTCACAATCAAGACAGACAACTGATCCAGGCAATGTGTTACTTGCTACCATACTGACATCATGCTCAAAATGTAAGGATGGGGGGCGGGCCAGGAAAAATGTACCTTCCTTTGTGGTGAAACATTAACAACAGTGTTTCTTACCAGTTGCACTGGGACAGCAAAATGTGGAAGGCTAGTGTGAAAGTTGTTAAACTCTCAAGGGGCATAAAGAAGGCTTAAGCTAGTAAGTTTTATGCCAAATGTCCTAAGAAAAGGACTTTGTATAAAATTTATGTCCAAGAGCTGGCTACAACCTTTTAAAGTTCTATAACAAAAAGAAATTTGATGAGTAGTTAAGCTTCTAAAGTTGTTCTTTCAATGCTCTTTCTACAAGCCTATGGATTTCAAGTCACAAAGGCATTTTGGCTATTTACCTTCATGCTAAATTCAGGACTATTCATTACAGTGTCTCGCAGCCACAGTACAGCATCTGGAGTCCACATGCCAGTGTTGGGAGG
Organism: Baryphthengus martii; assembly: GCA_013396935.1. Taxonomy (NCBI): domain Eukaryota; kingdom Metazoa; phylum Chordata; class Aves; order Coraciiformes; family Momotidae; genus Baryphthengus; species Baryphthengus martii. The sequence continues at coordinate 29,427 of VWZK01014015.1, read as the reverse complement.
CAGATCAGCTAGGCAGCATTTTACAGCCTAAGAACAGAATTAAGGGCACAAGGTATAATTTAGTAATCCAGAAACTTGTCCACGAGTTGTTTTCACAGAAACTTCATTAACGCTGACAGATGCAATAACGTATGACAAACAGAAAGAGACACAGGAACATGCAAACCCAGTACCATACACAACATCCCGTCCATACGTAGGATGATGTTATGATTTATTTCAGGCAAAGATGCACAATGAAATACGCTCCAATGTTAAATGTTATTAAATAAAACAATTTCATTACATAAACCCTGAAATATCAGCACTACAAATACTGCCAAGAAATCTAGCATAGGTTAGCTTTAGCACGTCTTCATACCTGAGGAGGTATTGCAATTACTTCTCTCAGGAATTGTGGTGGGATTTCTCTAAGCTCTGACACTTTTACAGTTGCAACTGTTCCAGTATCCAAGAACTGGACATCAAGTGCCCGTCTAGTATGAATAATTCTTATCTGAAAAACAGAAAGTAAGAGCACCATTTTGAGGCTAAAACCGCAACAGTGACACATGCATTATAACAAGTTTCACGGAAACTATGGATTGAGATTTAGCTGAACAAAAAGAGCAGCCATTTTTATGTGGGAAAAAAATGTAGCTGTTTTTTGAATACTTCTTACCTCTACACGTGCCCATTTTCCTTTGGAAGGAAACAAGCAGATTTTGCCACAGAAAGGTAACAATACGTTAAACTCAGACGTCTGCTGCAAATACGAAAACAGAAGTTAAAAAACACAGAGCTTTTACTATCCGGTGCTCAGCTATCCATTTCAAAAGCCGCACATGGAATAAACAGTTCTAAGAAACAAAAACTCTGTTCCAAATATAAAGTTTCCAGCCTCAGAAGCATTTCTTATCATGCTGTTTTAAGCTTTCCCAATTGGTAAAGTTTTAATTCCAAACTGTGTATTTTACAAGGAAACTGAGCGAATATAAATTGCTGGGGGAAAAAGCAGCATCTGGAAACAATGAATATGAAATCACTGACCATTACTTAATGTTTTGAAAAGTGGGAGCGGTCTAAAGCTGTCACAGATAACTGAAGAAATTCCCACTTTATATTCTAGCATACATCATCTGAGGTATTTAACAAACCAAATTTACTACTGACCCTTATGAAAATCTCATGCAGGTGACATTCACCGTGATGATCCTAAATAACGTTAACAAGACAATGGCTACACTATAGAAAGCATGAAGAAATTTATTTGAAGACCCATCAACATCTTATTTTATTTAAATTCACAGGTAAAATAAAATCCTCAAGATAATCTACAGTCAAGATTGCTTCTTTTATCTTCATATACAGTTCGATATGAAAAGATTCTGAATGTCAAGATCTTGCTTTGATCGCAACAAGAAACTAAGATATACTCCATCCAGAAAAATCTGAGTTTTTGAAATACCTGTCTAGTTGCCTGCCTTTGTGTTGGTAAACTTTTCAGGATTCTATATGCTTTCCCTCAGTGTTTGGCTCGCTTGGAACTGAATCTTGACAACTGATGTATGTTTAATATAAAGTATTTCCAGATGGAGTGTGTTCCACAACTGGTCTAAAGCTTAACTTCTACAGCTAAAAACACTTTGACAGAGCAGTTTCACAAGCAGCAGTTCAAACACGCCCTTCAAGGATCTGCATTTCATGGGTTGATTCTCTGAGGCTCATCTGAATGTCGAAGAAAAGAGATTCTTTTCATATTTCTTCACTTCTGTATAAATTCTCTCGAGTCTAGTAAGGGTGTTGCATGTGTCTGTAAATGGCTGGTGCAATACCAGACTTCTCTACCACTTGCCAATTTTATAGCAACTTTAGACTTCTGAAAACACCTCCTATACATCAGTTTTAGTTGAAATTAGCCACAGCATTCAAAAGGTGAGGGTACAAGGCCAAGATATGCAGTAGGTCATATCAAAGCCATCACATCTCCAAAGAAGCCAGGCTAAAAAGGACAGACCTTGGCTAAGCTGCTTTTATTGTCATCTTGCATGGTGTGCTGTGGGCTAGGCTGTTTACACATCTCAACCCCATCATGTAAGTAAAACATCCAGGAAAAAAAAAAAAAAGGCAGTTACCTCCACAGGCTTTATTTATACCAATCTGATGCAGTTCCCATTGGAAACTTCCCATTATAAGCCATGTTGTTACTGTTCTAACTATTCAAGGAAAGTCATAAGTAGTTACCAAAGGCTTAGAGGCGGCTTGTGAACAAGGAAGCATCAAAAGACACTACTCATGCTGAAAGACGCACCCCAAGAAAATAGGAAGAAAAATTACAGCCTTTTCAAATTGTCTATGGCCACCTCAGAAAAGTGAACTGATGCGCAAGGAAAATGATAGTTACGATCTGAAGAAAGGCTACTCCACCACTTCTCTCACCACAGAACCTACCTTACAAAGGAAGAAGTCTTCTATTTTCTGCAAGATTTCAGGAAGTCTGGACAAGCCTTTAGATGGCACTTGGCAATACAGGCTTGCATCAGAGAAAACACTGGTTACTCTGACATTTGTATACAGTGCATCTACCTGCAATGGTAAGATTTTGACAAGAAAGGGGAGGGGCAAAGCCACACACACAAAGTTAGCAAATTTTTGAATACTATTTTGTCTCCATCCAAGACATTAGCAGGCAATGGTTTTTAATGAATTAAGAAGAAAAAATGAAAATGGTACCTGTAGGTGCAGTTCAAGGGACTTGTCATACAGTGCCTTCAGACAAGTAGCATTGATGTTTATATCGTCTTCTCCAGAAGTGTCATAGAGAACAAGAAGAGGAATTTCACTCTTTTCCAGTATTTCCACAGCAAGTATCTTTGAGCATGTCTGCGATTCCACAGCCTTTACTAGGACAGGATCATCACAGAAGAGTTCCAGTCCTGTAAGACACATCATACTTTTTACGTATCATTGTATTTGAAGGGAAAATTAATAACCAGGTCTGTGTTTGCAACCAGAATCTTTTCAAGAATCGGGATGTAGCAGCAAAATTGTAACACATCCCTACTTGTATTCTGCTTAATTTCCACCTTTTTAACACAGAAAGCCATCTTTGAGGAGTAAGAAAAAAAAAAAAGAAAGAAGATTCTCTTCAGAAAGAGTTGAAGCAAATGTGCAGAGAAAAAGAAAATGCACCCTAGTATTAAAAAAACAAACAAAACTTAATTCATGGCAATTATATATTTAAAATAAAATATAACTAACTTTTTAAAAAGTGAGAAATGTCTACCAGTTTTAGGAGCGTAAATAATTTCCAGTAGAGTCTAGGAAGTCTGCAAGCCTGCAAATACTGAAAGGGGAATGATCACTTTAAAATAACTAAATAGGATCATATTTAGGAATATTGCCTGACCTAGTCACAACGGATGTATCTCATTTATGGAAAAAGGAGTTGTGCTGGTACGTTGCTTCACACAACAGGATATGTTCCCTTATATATTTCTCTAGGCTCACATATATTAAACGGACAAAGACATCCCAATTAAGTACAAGAACAACTAAGCTCCATTACGGAGATACTGGATATCCAGGTCTTCTAATATCAAGATTGCTGTATAAAACTCTACTTCACATCCTTCCATCCTTCCCGTTCCTTCTTTCCATGCCTGCCAGTGTTTGCGTAGACTAGCTGTCTTGAACAAAGTCTAACAGAGCTATTACAAACAAGGATCAAAACTCCCAGATGAGATGCCTCAATCCATGAATTGTCACAGCAAGCTGTATAGTCATTCTCTCACCTGCCAGTTTACATTTTGCAGCTTGAAATGGAAGTGAAGTGAACTGTTTCTGTAGTTTGTACACACTGCTGCTTTCCACAAAGTCACTGAAGCCATGATCAACATAGCATACCTGACAATGGAAAAGGGAATACAAGTGTAAGATTGTGACTGTAATTTTAAATAAGTTTTCTTGAGTCTAGGGAAGATGTATTCAGTTACCACATTCTCTGTGCAGCCACAGGCACATCACTTTTCACCAATTCTGTACTACGTAACGCCACTAATCTCGTGTTCGTTTCACTGCTTGAATGCTCAGAGCTTTCAGGGAAAGCCCCTCCTTCTCAAGATCTCTGTAAAACCATCCTCTCCAATTGTTCCACAGAATGCCAGCTCTTAATAGGAACAGTGCTGGAAGGACTCAGAATATTACCTCAAACCACATGAGTAAGGTAATAAAAGTGGAAATTTTTATTTGTAAAATTTTGGAAGTGTTGAAAAGTCAAAGACCAGTTAAGTACCATTCTATATTTCGCCTTTAGTTTTTACAGCGTTAAGAGAATAATTTTGATCTATGCTTGCAGTAAATTTGATACAAATACCACAGTCAATGCAGGAAACCAGTGTAGGGAAACTGCTGATTGGCAGCAAACTAAGCTAAAGCGAGAGAAAGAAGGCTTTGACAAGGCTTTTTACAACTGTTTTCTGAACTCTATCCTGTAAAATGTCTGCATATCAAACACTGAAAAGGGAGTCTGAACACTGTGTCAGAGAATAATCAGCGAATGTTGCAATAAAACAGTTGCCTCCTTTTGCCTGATGGCTCTAGCTACAGAGAAATTAGAGGTGAGCTTGCTTCCAGTGTCCTTGGCACTTCCCTAAAACCAACAATCTTTCACAAAATCCAGTTCTGAAACCCCTCCTCCAAGTTCCAGCTGAAAGGTATCACACTAGCTTTCAGAAAAATCTCAATTTGAATACATGTGCTACCTACATATTTATAAAATGGATCAAATCTAGAAGTATGCTAAGCAGAATGGGTAAAAAGTCACCTAACTGGGGAAAGAAACAAAAAATGAAGAGGTGTCATTAATGTTCAACTACACAAGAAATATTTGAGAATTTTGAAACTCTTTTTACAGTTCCATATGTTCTAGTTTCATTGCAGATGGCAAGAAGAGTCTGCCTGGCTTAGGAAAGTTTAACAGAGGAGCTCAATAATCTCAAAGGAGTTTAACAAAAATGCACACTACATGTAACTCCCAGAATACCAGATATGATTGGAAAGGAACACAAGTATCCTTCTCATTGTCTTACCACTCAGTGCACGGAATAGATACTTTTGAATTAGATACTTGAGTGAACTTTGTTCTTTCCTTTCTCTCCCTACACCCATGTCTCCTATGACTATAAAAGGTACATTTTCAGTACAAAAGCACTACAGGGCCTAGCCTCATGTAAAATGCAAAATAAAACCCTCAAACTCAAACTGTTTATGGAAATAAAATTGAAAGACTCTTTAATTTGCCAAAATCACGTAACTTCAAAAAAAGTCTTAATTTCTCACATAACTGAAAATACAAGAAGAAAACTGTACTTCAGGGCAATAAAGGAGACAATGCTAGTGCAGCACATCTAGGAATTGACTGTGCATCTGAAGAACAAATTGTTTCAAGTCCTTCTCCAAGTTCCAAAAGAAATAATTGCTTGCCTTTATACTGTTGTCTTCTAGGGAAATTATCCGAGCACGCAACCAGTCTTCTTCAGCATGCACTGCAACAAGTTGGCCAACGCTCAGAGAATGAGCTACTGATGCTGTACTATTCTGACTATAGTATCCTTTCATGTCATCTTCCATTTGGTCCTGGGCACAAGAATAATCTTTGCCCACGTACCTACAGTATTTTACAAAAATAAAACCACAAGAGTTAGGATGCAGCTTCGAAAAGGTGAATAAAAACTTGAGAATATTTATACGCATATATGAATATGAACAAATTATGGATATATATATTTTCTAAGCACATCAATATACAAACTTTTTTCCCATTAACAGGGCTATAGAAAAGTAACTGACATCAAATTTAGTACTTCTACTAGCAGCTAAATGTGGTCTATAATCTAACATGCTCAACTAGATTTTTAGTAAGAGCTCTTACTTATTACAGTACTGTAGAGTAACTTGACCACCAGAGCAGAGTAGTGTCTGTGACCAAGTATAAAACAGAACTAATGTAATCTCTGAAGCTACTCTGTCATTTACAAACAGCAGCTTAATCAATCCCTAAGGTTGAGCAAAATCAAGGCATCAAAAGTAATTTTACAAATCAGCCGTCAAACCATGTGCTGTTTACTCTCAACCTTCAGGACAATCCTGGTTTTAGGCTGCTGACCTAACAATCGTTCATACTGATGCAGACTGTGTTGCATAGATTTTCTTCAATAAAGTGTATAAACTTACTAAAAATTCCACAGGGGAAGTCCTGAATGCTTCAGAAACAAGTTAGATTAAAACAGACAAAAAGAAAACTTACTCCCAAATTTGTAGTGGTAGAGTGATTAATACTGCTCATTTCTGTCATACAGTTTACATTATGATCCTACAAAAAACTAGGTTTACTCTGGAGGTCTGCTTAATGTCCAGAATTAGTGCAGACACTGCACTGTGACATATTATGCCAACTCTGTCAAAACTATTAAGTTAAATCTGATCACATTCTAGGGAACCCTCCTTCTTCTAAAGACTGCCTGCTAGCTTACCATCTAATTACATCTTGTTTTTCAGAAGGATAGCCCTTTTGTTTCTAAGGAAGCACTCATCTGCTTTGTAAGGGACATAGAGTGGGGCAACAGTCATGTATGTGCTACTTAAAAGTTTATTTCTTAACATCTGTTTCATAAAGATGCTTAACAGACAGTGGGAGTTTAACAGAAAGTAGAAGAATCTTCTAGAATTTTCTGCCCCACTGTTTTCCAGTCAGAGGTGAGCATCACACCGCAGAAGTTCTTGGCTGCTCAAAACCAACTGAAAAATTATTTTTCAGATTCTGTGGAAAGGAATCTTGAAGAGCAACCTCAAAAAAGTGTGTTAGAGGCTAATCTATGTACAGGTGGTCCAACACTGCAAGTGTGCATTCAGCACTGTTGTTACTCCCAACTGGAATCAATTCTCATGTCAAGTAAAGCTTGCTGCTTCATTGTGAAAGAAACAGAGAGGTATGCTATCATAGTGAAACAAGCTACAAAATTGTGTCTGTTCAAAAAGATGTAAAAGAAGAGGGAAAAAAGTACCTGAGCTGTAGCACAGAAGCTCAAGTTACTTGAGAATAAAAGCTGATGGTTAATCATTTCTTGCAAGAATTCAAATGTAGCCCCTAGCATATCATCTCTGTGTTCAATCACACTGTAAGTGTGAATTGTAAGAATCTGTAAGTGAACTACACACGTGCTTATTTTGATCCTAATCAGGATCTCAGAGAATGATTAAAACTCTCTCATGAAAGCTGAAACTGCTAAAGCCAGTGGGAAAAAACAGAGAGCTGTCAATACAGTATATTACCACACAGTTGCTTAGTTCATCCTTTGAAACGACATATAAAACTTATAAAGATTTGGAATAATTTTCAAACGAAGTATCTTCTTGATATCACTTTTTGAAAAGTGTTTAGGGTTTTTTTGTTTAGTTGGTTGGGTTTTTTTAAATTTTAAAGAACTGATAGATCTGTGGTTTATCCCAGCAACGAAGTACAGAAAGCTTATTGTAGTATTTCTGGAAACTGTACAATAACATACTCGTAAGAGACTCCCTACAATCCACTTCTTCACTGTCCTGTAAGGCTGGGCCGATTAGCAATCCAGCCAAGAAGCACTAGTAGTTTACTGTTGGACCGAAGCTCATCTGTCCCAAAAAATGAAAACTGCAGTGTAGTCTGAACAAGCTCGAGTCACACCACGTTAGTAGCAAGTCAGTCATAGAAGTAAAAAAATATTTTAATAAGCACTGCAGCAATATCTGAATACTACTATGTGTTATAGTCGGGTTATTTTAAAAAGTCTTCCAATGGCAAGTCAAATCTGCTTTGATTCTCAGACAAGCTAATGATAGAACCAGTCAGCTCAGAACAGGGGAAGTTTCAGAAAATTTCTGTTTAAGCACGCAAACAGAAGGATTCTTAAGTTACATGATCAAAATAAGTCCATACCAAAGTCCTGCAACCTCCCGTTCATCTGTTCTATTCTGGCAGACCTACACAGTATGAATATGCGGATTTATGAATAAAGCAAAAAAGATAGATTGTAAAGTACAAACTTACCTAATCAGGACCTCATTAGTGTTTTTGAGTTCTAACACTATGACGGACACAGATCCTTCTGAAGGAATGATTAGAGGAGGCACAGTTAGGTTGTCTGGATACTGGTCCTTGGATTCTTCATATTGTTGCTTAGCTGTGGCCTTCACACTGTCACGCCTCTGGACTTTTGCAGTAACGTTCAGATTTTCATCAGTGTGTCTTTGGGGTTTAGCGTAGAGGATGGCCTTCCTGGGGACTTCACATACATAGTCCACTACACATACATCTGAGAGCAACTCTAGATTATTTAGAATGTCTTCTGGAAATTTCACTTGGTAAGTGTCTTGGTACAACTTGGGAAGCGCATGAGCCCAAAGACCACAGGAATACTTCAACAAGATGTTAACAACTTTCTGCTTGAAGTCACTACTAAGTGCAGGCATGGTCTCCATACTTGGTTTTATCAAAGGGTCTGCTTTTGAAGAAGTAACATTCTGAGATGCCTTTTCTTGCTTGGTATCACTTTTTGCTATTGATGGTATTTTCTTAGCAGGATAAAGAAGTCCATCCACCTGATCACCCCTGTTTACTTTCTCCACCTTGGAAAACAAGTAGAGTCAATAATTAGCTGCATCTCTAAGTCTAAATGATTTTGCCAATTACATATTTAAAATGTGCATTTTATACAGCCTTTGAAGTGGACATCCATAGGTAACTAAGCCTAAGGCAGTCACTGCAAGGTAGTATTTTACTTGTAATGCTTCTTCCTCTAGTTTGAAGGACACCAAATACATGTGACTACATCAATACTGGGCAAATACCTAATATATGCAACACAACTTGGACTTGCTTCAAGGAAGTATCATCTCTCTTTTCTCCTAGAAGGACCGGAAGATGATGACACATTCCATAAACTTAGGGCTTTTTGCACATTAATCCCCCTGATCTTCTACACATGGCAAGCATATCTTAAGAGTTTCTGTCTCAGTTTAATGCAGGAAAGGGGTTTTGATTGTATACTTCACTAACAAGAGGACACCTGCCAGGCAGTGGTGTAAAGACTATCTGCTGTCACACAGACAAAAAAGTTCTGAAATTAAGGAAGAACTTTCTGGATCATAATAAACTTCTGCATCATAATAAATTTCATCATAAATTTGGTTAGGCCATTTAAAACCATGTCCACAGCCTCCTTCCAGACGTTTTGTCAGTTTGTATGTCTCTACCCTTTGCCAAGTTCAATAATAACAATCTCACATGGTCTGAGGTCACAACCTTCAAACCACCACTTGAGAACTGTAGACACAAACCACAGTAAAATTTCACTTCCTAAAACTACACAGTTTCAACCTAGATTAACGTAATGGTAGCCCAGCAGAAATATCTATGTAGAACTGAGATAACAAAAGCTCTCCGTACCAAAGCAAGAACAACTTCTTCAATAAAGAAAGTTATTAAGATTTACACAGCTCTACCTTGCTGCTCCCTCCTCAGAAGAAACAACTCTTACCAGTTTCCTGCATCCACACCACAGCAAAGATCAATGAACTTTTTTTCAGAGGCAGATCAATGCACAAAGTATCGAGTAGTTGAATTACTTGCTACTACACAGGGTAGCATTTAATTTTATGATCTTAATGTCCATGCCCATAAGAACTTTATAAACCTTGCTAGTCATTCTTCGCTGTTCTATCTTAGCAACATGCAACAGAAGTGTAACGAAGAAGACTTTAAGTATTACCTTACATCACAGGAATAATACAGGTCACTCATTATCAAGATAGCATTACATGACAAGAACATTTAGTTACAAAACATTGAAAAAAGAATTTTAAATGGCCATTACTGTGTCAAGAACTGTGTATTTTCTTCTATGTCCACCTCTTCACACGCAGACTAAAATGCCACATCATGATCTGAGTTGAGACAGCAAAACCACCCAATAGTTATTATACAACTGCTTTTCCATACCCTTGCTGTGCATTACATTGCCTAGACTGGTGTGAAAGCAAGCTATCACATGGCTCCTGGCAACAGGTCTTAGTCAACTTCCACAAGCACTAGCATCAGTGCTATCTAAAATCGACACAAAGGAAAAACCTTTCACAGATATAAAAAAATATTAACCATGTTAGAGAATTCTCATGCATTCATGGTGGCACGTCTGAACCCTTCCTTATCAGGGAAAACCAAACTATTAGTATTTTCTGCAAGAATAAGACATGAGAAGGCAAGCAAACCTAGCTAGCAACCCTCAGCTGCTGGAATTCGTGTGAATGAGTCCACAACCTTTAAGACTTGAGTCTTTCCAAGTAGACTCACTGTCATGGTTTAAGGGTCAGGGCAGCCCACTACCTATAACAGATGCTCTCTCTTAACCCCCCTCTTTCCCCAAACAGGAAGAGAAAAGGAATAAGGGAGAGAGACTTATCGATTAGAAAAGGAAACTAGAACAGCTTTAATGAAAAGGAAAAAGAATAAAAAGAATAAAATGGAATATATACAAATACATGCAAGACCAGTATCGAACCCAAACCCCCCTGATGGCAAGTACGTCACCATCACCACTGGTGCTGTGGAGCAGGCACCAGGAAAGTCTGTCATGGTTTAAGAGTTAACCAATTGGGAGGGGGCACAGGAACACCTGGTATTCCCTCCCCTTCCCTTCCACACTCTAGAAAAGGACAGGAAGTTTGGGTTTC
>VWZK01014015.1:6447-18657 GCA_013396935.1 Baryphthengus martii | reverse complement strand
TGCCAGAAGCAGCCACTGCCTGTGAAAACATGCTGCTAATTTCAGAAAGTGCAGTTAGTTAAAGGAACTGAGCTGAAAAGTAAAAATCACTGAACAGAATCGTTCTGTTCTAACTCAAACCAGCACAGCTCACTAAATCAAGATGACATTCCTATTCATTTGGGGGGAGGAGTGGTGTCCCATAGACATCTGCTTACTGAAGAAAATGTATTTACAATAGGATTAAATATAAACAAAGTATATAAAGGTAAAGGACTTCAATGCATCACCAACTTCTTAAGCATCTCCGCTTATCAGCTTAATGCCAGGAATGACAAAACAAGTGTGGTCATGCAACCTAGATCAAAGATGTCTCCAGTGATTCATCACAGAAAAACCCCTACATTTGTACCCTCTGGTACAGGGAATGTTATTGTGCCTCCTCAACTACAGGCAAAGAAAGGAGCTTGGTTACAAACCCAAAGAAATGAACACTTATAAAAGCCCTTCAAGGGTTTTGATATACAGTCAAGAGAACAAAATATACCAAGTGGCCCAAAGAAAAAATCACGGCCTACGACCTTGGCAGGGAATGACATCCCAGATAAGCCGAACTGATACGGCTGTCCCATGTGTCCATGCACAAGATTTTGTTTACATGACCAGCCAATGAAACTTTCAGCTCCAGAAAATACTTGGCATTATCAGGGGAACAACAACCCATTTGAGAAGGCTGTGTTGGGAATGTATAGCAGTTCATCCTGCAAGAAGCTGGATTCAGAGGTTTATCTTTACGCACTCTTTCTCTTAGCTAGCTCTTTTTAACTAGTGCTGCAAGAGAGATGAATAAATTTTAGCTGATGGGACTATTAAACTCTACACACTAAATACTGACAGCAGACTAAAGAGAGAAGATCCTTAGATACCTTTAAGCCTCTTAACTCCAATAATAGCTCTGAGGTTTCCAAGGCATTGAAGCTCTGTTTTGAAGAGATTGTAGATGCTGACGGAGCAAGCCATTTAGGCAGAAAAAAAAGCTGTTTCAGTAAGTTGTTTCAGCTTCCTTCAGTATAAATAAGCTCAGGTGGACATCCTTAGGCTACCATTTCTTGCATAGGAGTTAATGTGCAAGATGCAAGACTCCTCCAGACAGTACTATGGTCAAGAAACCTTCAAGGACACACAACTCTATAGCTTCACTTGTGAGCAGCACTTCAGAAAAGCCACCCTTTCTTTAGCACAAATATCTCAATCTAGTTTCCAGTCGAGTTTATAGATTTGCCCACAGGTACTTCCCAGTAGTATGGTTGGCAGGCCATGCTTTGTAAGGTCAACATGCCTGCTGTCACCTCTCCATTTGAGAGCACAAAGCAGAGTCAACAGCTGCCAGAAAGTATTATCAGGGCAACAGAGACTGAAGTCATTCTATACACAACCTCCCCTCCATGTTTGTCCTGGCCCTGAATAACAGTGGGAGCTCTTAAAAATTAAAATTTGGAGCCCAAAATAATAGATTTTCAAATGAAAAAATATTCCCAAGATAAGCACTGACACTGCAACTGGAATGCAAAAGTAGAAGGCAAAAGATGAGCAAGTCCACTCCTGACATACACAAACACAGGAGATGAAAGCAGACATGCTCCTGTATGTGCTTGGACAAAAGCTTCATGTGTGCCTGACAATGTGCAAATAAACCACCATGCTGATATATATAATCAAAATAAATGATCCACTTTGCAATGTCAAAATAACTAAGATAGCACTGAGTCTTGTTTAATTGTGTGTACAGTGATGATCAAAGAACACATACACTGGCAAATTCCTACAGCATCAACACCTTCCAGGAAGGAAGTGGAGAAAACAGCTCCTCAAAATGAGTTTCTAGTCAGAGAAAAGGTCCTTGACTTTTAAGGTGACATTTGCAAACAGCGTATGCTGCTATTTGCTACCGTTCTTTTTCAAAAGGAAAAGTCTGGCCTCGTGATTCTTGGTACCAAGCCCTCAAAGATTGCTCTAAAACACACTGATCAGAACTATTACTCTGACTTAATAAGAGTAATTGATTGGAAGTGTGATGAATGAATTCTTTCAGATACAATGTAAATGAGCAACACAGAACCTAGCTACCATGGCATACTACCACAAACTGCTTACATTTTGCTGACAGGTACCTTAGACAAATGCTTCAGTGTGAAGGCAGTTCTCATCTACCTGACTTTCCTCAATAGTGCATGGAGTTCAACTCCCAGCAAGCTGGAGCTTAAAGGAGTGAGGAAGATATTCCTGGCCTTGATAAGCAGTACCTTGCATCCATACATCCAGCCTCCATGTCCCAGTGTTTTTGCTAATCATTCTACAGTACAGTTCTCTCCAGGCAATAGTGAGATGCTGCTTCAAGCAAGAGTTTAAGATAACCAGCTGCTGAATATGTATGCAAAGTAACCAAATCTGGGGGAAAATAACAACAAACGGACTTGTAACGTTTATGAAAGTCTAAAGATCCCCACTGCACAGGGTGGCATCAGACACAGTAAAGAGCTTTTCCTTACGAGGCTGTGGAAGCCGCTCACATTATCCAGTTACAGCTTATCCTAGGGATTCACTTCAGCTTTTACAGATTCTGGTCCAATATGCAATTAATTATTTTGCGTGAGAAGCTACGATACATAACTTCTTACCCGAAGGGCCAGGGGGACACTTAAAAAAGCCACACCTCACATCAACTGGGAAGTTGGAACAGGACAGGAACAGGACTGGAATATGTTGCCCAGAAAAGCTGTAGTGTCCACTGTTAAATCATGACTGGATACAGCCCTGGGCAAACTGCTCATGGTGACCCCACTTGATCAGGAGGGTTGCATTAGATAATTTCAAGAGGTCTCTTCCAACCTCAGTGATTCCATGATTCTGTGAAACGTTTATGCATCCTTGGAAGAACTGACTCAGTTCTTCTGAATTTCAATTGAATTTCGGTTATCAGGATGTAAGAACTACCATAGAGAAAACCCACAGACCTCTTACAATACAACGGTAGGCAAAATAATTTAAAAATATTTTTGATTTAAATGGCCTTTTCAGTCACTAACCCTGACAGGTATATTGGTTTCATTAAGAGGGCCCAGAAAAGATCAGTTATGATATTCAGACTGGCAATGACAACAATAAATTTTGGTGGATTTTTCATGGCAAATACAGAAGACACTTTCAGCCCTTCGACTGAAGTGAAAATTTTCAGATGCTACAATGAATCTGAAACCTTTCTATTTCTGGTAGTCATTATTTCTGTATTTACTCGAAGTGTTAAAATAAAAGTAATATTGGGCAAATTTTTTGTATTTTCTTTTATTGTTAGACTAAAGGATCCTTATTGCCAACATATCCCTTGTTTAGGTTCAGCTAATGCTCAGGGTTGGAGTGGTAAGCTCTGCAAAGTTCACAAGCAGTTTTAGGTTGCCCCCTTCAGTCAATCCTCCTTGCCCTTCCACTTTGTTACCTTGCACATATTTTTCACAGTTCCCCATGGTTTTGAAACTCTGACTTCTGAAAACACAGTTACAAGTGAATTTCTGTGATGTAAAAAGGCAGCTCAGCCAATCTAACAACTTTGTACTGTTGAGGGCTGTCCTTATTCTTCATATCCTTATGCCAGCACTGAGGATCAGCAGACACCTTTGTCATTAGTTCTTTTTAGCTGCACTAATTTTCACCTCATAATGCAGTGAAGTCTTCCTAAGGGGTCAGAGAAGTGCAGGATTTAACACACAAGGAGTTGCAAGGGCATGTGAAGCAGGAACAAGGAAAGATGCTGTCAAATGGAATTTGACTTCATTTGGTGGCACATTATGCATCTAACCACTCATCAATAAGACTGAGCTTCAGCAACATTAGCTTACAGCCTGTTCTAGTAATGCGTTTGGACAGCAAAATTACTCTGAATCTTGTGCCCTCAAGTGGACCATTTCTCCATGTACTCTAACACCATCTTCTCAGTGAGGCTGGACCAACAGTATTTTGCCCTGTACTACACTATATACAACACATCTAGTTAAGTTTTAGGCAGAGCATCTCTTCTGTTCACTGAACTCCATTCTAAATGGCTAGTGGCTCTGTGTCCAGTGCTGAGATACCCAATAAAACAAACGGTCAGATCAAGCACTGATTTCTTCATGAGCATGGCAAAAGAAAGCTGTCATAATGCTAAGGCTCATCTACGGGGGATAGTTTGTAGGACTTGTATAAAACTGTGCACGCTTTCCTTCATACATACCGCCAACCAAGGTAGTCTACTCTGTCACCTCCTCCATGTGCTAAGTAATTGCAGCTCACAGGAACACGCCATCTATTATGTATAATTAGAGCTGATTTTTTTATTCTCTCAAGTCTGTTTCTCTGTTTGGAATGATGACTTTTGCTTCACACAGCTTAATCGTGGCATAGAAATTCCCTCCTTGAGAGTAAAAACCTGACAGAAGTTGCTCAAAGAGCACAACTGGCTACTGTGGCAATCCTCCTCTTCTCTGAGCGGGCCTGCTTAATTCACTCTGAACACTACAATAAAAACAGCTGCCTCATATAGTAGTATGTATTAGCCAATTCATTAAGACAGCCCAGAAACAGATTCAGAAAATAACAGCCCTAATCCTCTTTATGTCAGTCTGTTCACCAGCTGATGCTACTACAATCTTCCTAAGCCTTTAGTGTCACCTTCTTCAGTCACAACTTTTACAAAATGTAAAAAATGAAGAATATTCTGAGAACTAGATACTGTTAAAAAAATAATGAAAAAATAAAATATCCTGTCAACTAGGCAACATACTAAGACCCATTCTTGTCTAAAAATACCTTCTACCTTCCTGTTTGTAATGACAAACTTTGACTTGTAATGACTACTTAAAAAAACCAAAACAACAACAAAAAAACCCCCAAATATCCAAAACCCACCAAACAAAACCTATGCCAGTTTTCCTTTTCTTTCCTGATTTTTTCTAATTATGTACCTTCAGGAAAACAAACATCTCTTGGGACCTGCCCAGCACCATCCCAGAGATGAAGAAAAGCACACTAGACTTCCCTGTACTGTGCAAAATCTCCTTCTCAGAATAAAAAGCTAGGTGAATGTTCTCCAGCCTGAGGAGCATTTTCACACTGTATCAATCAATACAATACCAAACTGCTTAAGTGCACTAAAAAATATGCTCAGCTATTACATATTCTTCAGCCATAGGCTTATTAAAAACAAGACAGACAACTGACAGAGGAATGGTAGATTACTAGAGATGAAACTGGCCTCTAAAGACAAGAGATGAATGGTTGAACTGATAGGTAGCCGGTGCCAGTAGGACTTTGTTCTAGAACTGCTGAAAATGAAGAATATCTCTTCCAGCACAAATAGAATTTCCAAATTCAGAATGGTAGTTATTATCCTATCAGCTCCGTAAGAAATCAGACAGAAAGACTAAGGCAACCATTACAAGAAAACTCTAGTCTAGAAGCATGCATCTCCTTCTTCCTCCAATTTAAAGGTAGCTGCCTACTATTTGCTCTTTCTTCCCCTCTAACTGCAAGAATGAATTTGGGAAGACAGACAAGTAGACTATAGAAGACAGCTTCAACTGATAAACAGAAAAGAGGACCAATGTATCTTGTCATCATCTCGGGCTGATGTACGAGCACACAAAATGATTGCTACTAGAAAGAAGCCTGCACCAAGGCTGGCTAGAAGGGATCAGCTGTGGAATAATTACATACAGGCAAGCTGAATCAGCACATTAGAAGAGACTTACTGGGTCAGAACAAAGATGCTTCTAGCCTAACGTTCTCTTTGACAACAGCAGGGAAAAGAGTAGGGGATAGCACAAACGTCATGGTATCTCTTCCTCCCACTTTGGATACTCCATAGTTCAGGTACTGTCAGTTAGTTTCTTTGGAATTATGTAGTTCATTATAACTGAGGCCATGCGTCATCCACTCAGCAGTAATGTATTCCGTTGCTTTTGAACTCAAGATAATTATCACTCCCCATCTACCTTCTCCAGATCTCTTTATTATTTGATAGCCTATACGTATCTCCATCTTTCCCCACCTAAATCATCTAACTTAGTTGTTGCTCATACAGAATCCATTACTTATTCATCACCCTTTTCAATAATCCTTTTACTCTGCTTGATCTCTCAATGAGTTTTTTTTTGTGAATTTCCTGTATAGAGATGGGAGAAGCACAAGTGATTTTGACATGTGCTTACACAACATGTTTCCCCAGTGATAGTGTTTTCTATTTCGTTTTCTATTCCTGAGACCAGAGACTGGACTGCCTTTTCAGGGAAGTGTGCTGTCTCCCTGGTACCCATATTAGAGATGTCACCAGACAACTGAATAGCTTAGTACAGCTTTTAGACTATTATCCACTCCTGCTCTTCATGTGAGTACTAACGATGTTGCAACAAAAAGTCTAAGATTGATCAAAAGAGATTTCAGGGCCCTGGGAAGAATGATGAAAAAAATCAGGAGCACAGATAGTACCTTCCTCAACACTTTTAGTAATCAGAAGAGACTTTGGAAGAAAGAGATGAGCCCAAGATATAAATACCTGGCTCTAGGACTGGTGCATCCACCAAAACTGAGTTTCATAGCCATGGAAGAACCTTTGAGGCACAATGTATGATGTGCCTGACAGGATCCATCTGTCCCAACTGGGGGCAACTTTGGTCGTAAGCCGGCAGGACCAATTAAGAAGGCTTTAACCTAAGATCAGTGGTGGAAGTGGATACCAACAGGAGAGTTGAAGTTAAGCCAAAGGTTGGCATGGCATCACCTGATGGTGGAAATGCTAGTGGGAGCGTTTACAGTGCTCCTGAGAGGACAGAGGGCTCAGGAGCACATATGAAATGCCTGTATGCCCATGTACACAGTATGAAAGGCAAACAGAATGAACAAGGAAGCACTGGTCAGTTCCAAGAGGTATGATGTCATTGGTATTAGCAAGCCTTACTGGAATCAGTCCCACGAGTGGAGTGATGGGATGGAGAGCTACAGGCTATTCAGGAGGCACAGGCAGGGCTGGCAAGGTGAAGGAGCTGCATCATATGTAAGGGAGAGGTTTGACTGTACAGCCCTTACAGTTAGTGTTTTCAATTGTTTTTACAATTTGTTTTCCACCCCTGAGGCTCTCAACCACAGCAGATATTGTAGTGGGTGTCTACTACTGATTGCCCAGACAGGACGACAGCACTGAGGAGTTACTCTATAGGCAATGAGAAGAAATCTCTCGATCAGGAGCCCTTGCCCTAACAGGAGATTTCAACTTCCCAGACATGAACTGTGAATAATATACTGCTGTGACAAGGAGGTCTGGGAAATTCTTGGAAGTCTGCAGAAGGTAACTTCCTGTCACAAGAACTCAGTAAGCCAACTAGGAAAGATGCCCTCCTAGACTTGTCATTTGTGAAGAGGACTGTGTCAAGGAAGGTTCAGACATGACATTAGGAAGCACTTCTGTACCAAGAAGGCGGTCAAACATTGGAATAGGCTTCCCAGAGAGGCGGTCAATGTCCCTTGCCTGTCAGTGTTTAAGAGGCATTTGGACAATGCCCTTAATAACATGCTTTAACTTCTGGTCAGTCTTGAAGTGTTCAGGCAGTTGGATTGGATGATTGTTGATAGGTCCCCTTCAACTGAAGTATTCTTTCCTATTCTGTTCATTTTCAAGTACTTATCACTTGCAGATTTTTGTATTGAGCCAACACTTTCATGAAGTTATTACAAATGCCAAGATCCCTTTCCCCACGCTTAATGGTCCACACAGAAAACATTTTTTTTTTTTAGTGTAATGAAAGTCCTTCCTGTCCCTTGCTCTAGCTAAGTCTCAGTTGCAATTTTATGGTCCAGTAACCTGGTATGAAGATGTTCCACACTTCTTCAGAGCCCTGGTCTTTGTAACTCTGAACAACCCTGTATTATTAGCCAGCAAAACTTGTATTTGCATCCTTTACAAAATCACTACACAGCAAGTGTCCAGGTGTCTGCCCTGTAGAATTCCACTACGATTTCCTGCCTTTCTGAAGTTCAACCATTTCAGCCTTGCTACTTTTCCAGTCTTTTAACCAATTATGCATCCATGCAAGGAACATCCCTGAAGTCCTAGAGCTGCCTAATTCTCCAAAAACTTTTGGAAAAAACTCTGGAAATTCAAGGAAATGTTTTGAAAACTATGTAGGAATTTAGTCTTCTCTTGAACTGCCATATCTGTGTCACCATTTCCTGAAGGACAGAGTTCAAGTAATTGAAAAGAGCTAAGCGTGTGCAAGGAAAAATCTTTTAAATAGACATAACCACTCAGTATTGGGATTTATAATTAGAATGCAAAGGGAATCACTAGGGATGTTGCCAGTACCAAAAGTAAATTTATTATTATTCCTTGGTATTTGTGACTTCACAAAAAAAACAACAACAAAGAAAGACTTGTTTGTTTACAAGTCTGCAGCCTTCTCATTCTCATGCCTCTGCTGGAATGTTCTCATTCTCTTAGAGGCTCAGCTGTCTCCATCCGAAGGCTGAGCCCAAACACAGCAGAGCTACATGACTTTCACTTGGAATTCTAAAAAAATTGCTAAGTTGTGAGAAAAACCTGTAGAAAGACAAGAAATGAGACAGGGTAGGATGGCTAAAATGCTCAAGAACACACAACAAAGTAATTAAACCAGAAAGGTGTAAGATTCTGCTAGAGAAGAAAATGAAGATGAGAAGGTCAGCACCAGCCATCAGTGTTTTCAAAGCACTAGTCTTGCTGCAGACAGAAGCAGACAATTCAGTAACACTGTAGATCTGATCACCAGAGCTGCTGAAGCAGACTCTCCTCTAGACTGAAGCCTGTCTGGACAGCAAGGACCTTTTGCTCATTATATAAGGGTGGTGAGCATATTTATCCTCAGCCCAAGTGCTCATTAAGGCTTGGCTATTATGTGAGTGCTAGCCACTACGTAATTACTTTTGCATTTAGCTCTGCAAAATACGTTGCTACAAGAAAGATGCTTAAGTAAGCCTAACATACAGGGAGGAGGTAACAGACCAGTAGAGGACAAGGTCAGCTTCAATCCTTTGTAATAGTTTCCATTACTGGTGGTTGTCACCTAGACACAGAAATTATTACTTTCAAGGAGTCAAAAATGAAATTCCTTCCTTTCAGAGAAAAGTTTAAGGACTTCAGTTATTCAGAAACAACACTGTCTGCAGCAGAGTCCTCAACTGATGAGCCTGGAGATGCTGAAAGCATATTACGTTTATTGTCTGCTGGTTTGTAGCTAAACTACCATTGATCAGAATGCATTCAATAAAAGTATGCGCTGTCTCTTTAAAAAGGTACTGAGAGAAACACCAGGCATTTTTACTGTTGTTCTGAGGCTGACAGATTCTCCCAATAAGGCAGAAGTAATTCAGAAATTAGTCATGGGAGCATCTTTACCGGTACCAAGGAGTACAGTCTGTCCTCAGGCACTTCAAAGACTCTACAGATCTGTACACCCTCAGATGACTTGTTTGAACCAGGAATAAACACTGGTTAGAGAGATGTATGGCAGCCTCCCCATGAGAAGGCCTGGGTGCCTGTTCACACCTCTCTGTGCCAGAGCCATGACTATGGTTAACCTGAGACAGTAGACTAAAATGGGCTTCACAGGCTCATTAACAGTTCTCTACAATAAACTGACTGTGCCAAGACAACTTGATAGTTCTGATTGCCGTTGTACTGTGCCTGCTGTATTACAATCTTTCCACAGATTTAGTGACTACTTATTTACACTAGAATGACTTTATTTGCTTGCTAGAAAGAAGAGATAGACACAACAGATAACAAGGAAATAGACAATGAACACAAATCAAAGATTCTGGATGAACGGTAACATTTTGTCTGGAAGATTAGCTACGAAAAAGGCTAAAATGTGCTGCATGAATTAAGTAGCTCAAAACTTACCAGCTTGCTCTGCGAATAACACAGGAACTGATCATCAACCATCAAAACAAATTGCTGCAGTCTGCATATTTACTGACATCTGTAGTAAGATGTCACAAGTGTATTTTATACATGTGTTAGAATATCACACACACACGCAAATAGTGTTATTCCTGAAGAACAATTATTTAATCTCAGTGAAACTTTTTTATTTGACATTTAAAGTTATTGCACAAGAAAATACTTAGCAGCACGTACATGAAAAGTCACTTTGAGCAGACAGATACTCTCACTATTTCAATACCCTCCCGGTACCACTGTTTGACAGATGTTGAAGAAGTTAAACATGTTCATTGATATGACTGGCCTGTTCAAGTAAAACCACACAATGCCTCGATGCAAAGTTGCATTAATACCCTACATGAACCAGGAGTGCAGAAAAAGAGATAAAAGCACAGCAATTGAAGAGCTTTAACCCAGTGGTGATGGCAACTCATGTGGTAGACCTCTTGAGTGGAGCCTCAGCCTGATACTAGCTCCTAATATGAACAAAGATGCTCCTGGTGATCAGTAACGAACAGACATTGGGAGGGGAGGAGAGACAGGAAGGGGTTGAGCTGTAATTTCTCCCTTCAACATCATCACACTTCACTTTCACCTATTACTGTATCACAAGCCTAACTTACACAGCAAAATTCATCCTTAAAAAAGTCTCAAGACAGGAGAAAGACCCATGGAAAAATCTATAGAAAGATGATAACTTTCCAGTACCTGAAGGGGGCCTATATGAAGGCAAGGGAAGGTCTATACAAAAGGGCTTGTATGGATAGGACAAGGAACAATGGGTTCAAGCTAGGAAACAATAGATTTAGGTTGGATATTAGAAAAAAGTTGTTTAACACAAGTGTGATAGATCACTGGAATGGGCTGCCCAGGGAGGTGGTGGAGGCCCCATCCCTGGATTCATTCAAGGTCAGGCTTGATGATGCTCTAAGCAACCTGACCTAGGTAGAGATGACCCTGCTTGTGTAGGGAGGTTGGACTGGATGACCTCTGGAGGTCCCTTCCAGTCTGAAACATTCTATAATTCTATGACCTAAGACTGTTCACACAATTTTCTGGTAGCTTATGGTTAAGAAGTGTTAAACCCACCAATGAGAAAAAGCATAAAATGCAATGGGGAAGAAACTAAATTATGGCATGGAGAGCAAGTGTCATCAGTTGCTGTCTGGGTTGTCAGTTAAAGGTGGCAGCTCACCAATTTGGAGTACTTGCTTCAGGAGGCCACAGATGCTGACCTTCCTTCTCCAAACCAATGCCTGCCCAGCCAACAGTGATTTTTTAGGTATTGTTTCAAAGGCACTGTTACAATCTGGGACACCAGGCAGGGCAATGTTGCTTTATTTTTTTGGTCTTCACTGGTACAAATTGTGAAGGGAAACGGAGGACTACATAAAGTAACATTTGGCAAATAAACATTCAGAAACTCACTGTAGGGTACTGGCCATCTTCCTAAAAAATATCATTCAATACTTACTGTGCACACATGAGGCCAGTTCTCAAGCTGATGGAGTACTGCTGTGCTAAGCTCCTCCCAGTACATTTCCTTGTAGATCTGTGGCATCTTTGACAGCCAGATGCCACTGCTGCACTTGCTCAGAATCTCCTTAATGCGACTTTGAACTTCACTGAAATGAGCAGGAGAGCCAGAGGTAACATCATGTGTCTCTGCAGCAGATGTACTCAAGTTATCTGTTAAATAAAAATATAGTCCTGAATTAAACTTAGTCTTGGCAGCAGAGTTGAAAAATGATTACCGAGCTACTTGAATGTTAAACTTGGGAGCTGCCATCAACTCTAAAATGTGGCTTCCCTGCCTGGCATAGTTGTTTCAGTCATTTTCTATTGGAATGAGCCATGGAAACTTTAGACATTTTAGCCGGAAGCTGAGTTTTCAATCACTGTAGTGGTTTTCATAAGGCATTATTAAATGCTTCTTCTGAAGGGATCCTGGAAGAGGTTACCAAATCCTCAGCCACGCTGTTGCTGAAATGCTGCACTAAGGCAGTGTCCCAGGACGGACACAAGATAATTTCTCTCTGAGTACAAACACAACAACGATACAGCAGAACACCCAAGGATGTTATTCCAAATTCAGGCAGATATACAATCACAGAATCACAGCATCACAGAATTATTGAAGCTGGAATAGACCTCTGAGACCACCAAGTCCAGCCTCTGACCTAACATCACAACATCAACTAGACCATGTCACTAAGTGCCACGTC
>VWZK01014014.1:255464-389083 GCA_013396935.1 Baryphthengus martii | reverse complement strand
AGCCTTTCTTCATAGCAGAGGTGTTCCAGATCTCTGACCATTTTTGTGGCACTCCTCTGGACCCACTCCAACAGGTCTGTGTCCTTCTTATGCTGGAGACCCCAGAGCTCGACATGGTACTTCAGGCAGAGTCTCACAGAGTGGAGTAGAGGGGGAGAATCACCTCCCTTGACCTGCTGACCATACTGCTTTTGATGCAGGCAGTATACAATTGGCTTACTGGACTGCAAGCATGTATTGCCAGCTCATATCCAATTTTTCATTCACTGGTATCCCCAAGTCCTTCTCTGTAGGACTGCTCTCAATCTACTCATACCCTAGTCTGTATCGATACTTGGGATTGTCCCAGTCCGGGTGTAGGAGCTTGCATTTGGCCTTGTATTTCATGATGTTCACAGGGGTCCACTTCTAAAGCCTGTCAAGGTTCCTCTAGATGGCAACGATTCCCTCTAGTGAACTAGCTGCACCGCTCAGCTTGGTGTCACCTGCAAATTGGCTAAGAGTGCCCTCAACTCACTGTCTATGTCACTGATGAAGATATAAATAATGCCGGTCCCAACGTGAAACCTTGAGACACCACTTGTTACCGGTTTCCACTCAGACATCAAGCCATTGACTGTAACTTAATGGATACAGCAACCCAGCAAATTCCTTATCCATCTAATAGTCCATCCATCAAACCCATATCTCACCAATTTAGCAGCAAGAATACTGGGGAGCAGAGACGGCCTGAGTCAAAGGCTTTATGCATAAGTCCAGGTAGATGACATCCACAGCTCTTCCCTTGTCCACTGATGCAGCCACTTCATCGTAGAAGGCCACCAGATTAGTCAGGCATGATTTGCCCTTGGTGAAATCGTGTTGGCTCTCTCTAATGACCTCACTGTATGTATGTAATGACACATCTTCCAGGAGAATCTGTTCCATGATCTTACCAGGCACAGAGGTGGGGCTGACGGGTTGGTAGTTCCCAAGGTCATTATTTTTACCCTTTTAAAAAATGTGTGTCATGTTTCTATTTGTCCAGGCACTGGAAACTTCACTTGATTGCTGTGACTTTTCAAATATGATGGAGAGTGGCTTGGCAACTACATCACTCAATTCTCTCAGGACCTCAGAACGCATCTTCTTGGGTGCCATGGGCTTATGTATACTCAAGTTCCTCAGGTGGTCTTGAACTTGATCTTCAGTTTTGATGGGAGAGTTTTCATTCCTTCAGTCCCTGCCTTGAGGTTCAGGGGCTTGAGAAATGTGAGAGGAGAGATTACCCATGAAAACTGATGCAAAAAATTTGTTAAGTATCTCAACCTTCTCCGTGACAGTTGTCACTAGTTCTCCTGTCTTATTTATTGAGACGGGAATTTTCTTTAATCTTCCCTTTCTGACCAATATACCTGTGGAAGCCCTTCTAACTATTCTTCACAATCCTTGCCAAATTCAGCTCCAGCTGTGTCTTGATTTCCTGATCCCATCCCTACACATCTGGGCAGCTTCCTTATATTCTTCCCAGAATACTCATCCCTGGTTCCACTCTCTGTAAATTTCCTTCTTACACTTTGGTTTGACTAAGAAGTCCTTACTCAGCCATGCTGGTCTCCTGCCTTCATTTCCTGATTTCTTGCACATGGGAGTTGAGAGCTCTTCTGTTCTAAGAAATATGTCCTTAAAGAGTGGCCAATTCTCTTCAGCTCCTTTATCCCTGAGGCCAGTTGCCCAGGGAGTCCCATTCACTAATACCTTAAACAACTGAAAGTTTGCTCTCCAAAAATTCAGTGTCCTGACTCTACTCTTTACCTGGCCCACATACCTCAAGATTGCGAATTCCACCAGGGCATGATCATTGCAGCCCAGGCTGCTCCGATTTTGACAGCTCTATTTAGCTCTTCCATATTGGTAAACAACAGGTGTATTAATACTTCTCCTCTGGCTGGCTGTCTATCACCTGGATTAAAAAATGATCCTTGGCACATTCCAAGAGCCTCCTGGACTGCTTACAGCTTGCTGTGCTGCTGTTCCAGCAGATGTCAGGGTAATTGAAGTCTCCTAGCAGGATCAGAACCTGTGTGCATGAAATTGGAACACTTTCTCAACAGACTTTGTCAAGAGGTGGCCTCTAGTAAATATCCACCACAAGGTTTCCTTTGTCAATGTGGCTCCTTATTTTTACCCATAAGCTCTCAGCCTGTTCATCATTGTTTTTCAAAGGCAGGTCCGTGCAGTCAATTTTTCTGTGCAGAGGGTAACCCCCTCACCCCTCCTTCCTTGTCAGTCCCTTCTGAACATCTTATAGCCAATGATTGCAGTGCTCCAGTCATGCGATTCATTTCACTGTTTCAGTGATCGTGATCTTAGCTTGCCAGCTTCCAGCTCCTTCTGTTTGTTACCCATTCTGTGTGTATTCGTATAGAGGCACATAAGTTGAGTTATTGACTCTGTCGCCTTTTTAGAGGAACACACCCTAATGCTTCTGAGGCATTTCACAGATGTTTCCTGTGAAGGAGGAAATCTATGAGGTGCAGTAGGATCCCTCTGTCTCTACAGTTTCATCCCATCTGCTGCTCAGACCAGTTTTGATGGGTTTGGAGGACCCATTTTAGATTGGTGTAGTCAGTTCCCCACATCAGTAATCAGGCAATTTGACCAAATAAGAAGTTCTGAGACCAAGGAGAAATCTTATAGAGAAGCAGCACTGGCCTCCTCCCCTTTCCAGTCTGCTGTTGCCCATCTTTTGTTCTGTTAATGAAGCACTGGCTTTAGATAATTATTTGAGACAATGGATGAAAAAATATGTAGAGATGAAGATTTGATTTTGACCTCTTACATTATTTCCTAAGAAGTTCTTTAGACCGGAGGCATGCATGCCTCATGTCCCTATTGTTCACTGAGAACACAACGCTGCTGACACCTGATGCAAAACACTCATCGTTGTTCCTTGCTTTCATACTGTACCATTGCCAAACTCTGGTCCCAGAGGAGTTGGGAAAAAGCTGAAGTAATTGGAAAATTTTCTTGTCCATTAAAATATAAAGGTGCTGACCTTTTAATGCCTGCTTGGAAAGTTTTCATGTAGGCTGTGGAAGGAAACAAGTTGAAAGAAATGAAAAAGTTTAACGACAGCTGATCTAAAAACATGATGTTAGCTACAATCTGGGAGAAAGCCTGTAGCCCAGAGCCACCTAATGGCTTCCTTGATTTGCTCTGTTACATCTACGCTGCCTGGGGGTCTGTTCTGCAGGGCTTGCACCAAACCTACCACTGAGCAGTATCCTCTCTATAGAGGTACCTTCAAGACCTCTCTCCTTTCTCTTTTCAGATTTCCCTTCTCTCCTTGCTATCTCCTGACCCTAGCAGGCTCACCGCAGACAGTACTCCAGCCTAGAGTTTCAAGGGAATCTCTGCCTGTTTCTTCAACTCACCTCCCTCTGGCTGTGTGGACAGCTACCACCTTGTGCTAAAGACACTGTTGGGTACATAGTCTGAGTGTGACACTATCTGCCAGAGGGTAACATAGGAGATTCGTCAGTGCAGCACTTTTCCACATGCAGCTAATTCCCCTGAAAGTGCTCTCTGCTTCCCCTACCCTTCTTTTCCAGAACATGTTTTTCCTCTGAAAAGGAAAGAATAGTTTCATAGATCTAATACAGATAAAAAGACTTGTACACTAAAAGACAGCATAACACAAGTACAAAAGAGCACTGCTCTCTTCATATCAGCTAGTGTTCAGCCCTGCCTATAATGAAGGGTATAAAAGTATTGGGATGGTTAGTGAGAATGTGTGTTTCTGCCTAGAAACTGGATTTGTTGAAAGGATTGAAAAAATGCAGTAGTTTTATCAACCTGCCTTTGTGTGTGCTAGACAAAATTCAGCATTGCTTAGGAATATTGCAATAATACAGTGTGGAGAGCTTGATTTGATCCCACTTTTCTCACTTTTTCTCTCCCTGCCCTTTCAGATAAAGTATTAGTAAAAGTGTTTTGTTCTGTGTGAGTTTCTCACATACAAAAATGCTTGATAACTTCGGGAAAATGGCAAGTATTTATAGGCACAGATGAGGTAATAAATCTTTATTTAAATAGCAATTTTCTTATTTTCTTACTTTACTAAGGAACTAATATATTTCAAAATAAAAGTGGCATTTCTCTTCCATTACCTCTCTGTTTAATCCTGTAAAAAACACAACCTCTTGACAGTTGCTTTTCTTTGATTGTTTTTTGGCTACTCTTGCTACAGGTAATTCTGAGGAGGATCAGAATCTAAGGACAACGAGAAGAGAAAATATACCCCAATTTATTGATGGTGCAGTGAATATTTGGCACCTTGCTACATGGAATATTTTACTCTTTCCTCACCTGGATGGAGCCTTTGGGAAAATCCAAGGCAAAAATAGGAAAGCTTCACATAAGTGTTGAGGAATATTGGGGTACTCTGAGCATTGTGGTGTTATGGAGCTACTTTCACTGATATTTGGAAGTGGGTCAGGCATGGTGCAGTACAGTATGGGGTAGCAGTATTCTCAACAAGCTGACACGAATCTATTCCAAAACACCAGGAAACCTTGCTCATTCCAGGATTGTGAAGATGACTCTGAATTCCAAGAAGACACTGCTTTTCTGACTGAGACATGTGGGTAGAGTTTTCATTAGGTGAAATCTTTCCAGCAAACAATATCACTGTACCCTCGGGAATGTGCTGGCAGCTAATAGCACTATTGACAGTGTGAGTTCTTCATGGCTTATGTTTAGTAATACTTAAACTCTTCAAAGCCGCTCAGGAAATATCTGGGTTTGCCTCTTGTATTGCCTAGAGCTTTGATATGAAATGCTAGCCACAAACAATGCTCCCATTTATGACCTGCCTTTGGCATCTGGCATTTGAAAGGATGAAAGAAGCGCTTCACGTTCGTATTTTGAACAAACATGGCTATTACTAGCACCCAGAGATAGAAGGGTTTTGTGTTTTTTCTAGTGCCAAACTTGAGAGACTGAGCAATACATATGAATAACTATCTTAAACTTAATCTAGCATATTTAATGGTGCACTGTATCATAATTGCTCAGTGAGATCATAACATTGTCAACAGGGTTAGTTAGCAAAGAATGTGAAAATATGACTGAAATGGAATCTGGAATGGGATATTTACTGAATCCAACTTTAATTTGTATAGAACAGCCTTTGAAGAGCACAGGATGACACGAAATGCAACAGCTCTTGTCTATGTCAGTATGGCACAAGTCAGGTGTAGCATGTCAACAAGACGCTATTGGCTTCTGCAGGTGTTGGTTTTTTTATGTGCCATAAAGATTTTCAGCTGATAGGTTGTTTGAGGCTACATTTTGCAGTCCATTTAAAAATTAGCAATGTTGATCCTTTCCTTCCTCCTTCGTGTATAGCTTATGCCAACAAAGGGCCATCAGCCACAACATGCCACCAGAGTAATGGACAATGGGAAAAAACCTCAACAATCCTGCTGTCAAGTTGTGCCATGAGGGACTTACATGTGTCTCAGCTCCAGGAGCAAGGAGAAAAGAATATACTGAAGAAAAAGAAAACACAGATCTGCAATGATAAGCTCAGAACTAAAACCTACATTTTTTCTCCTTAAATGAATGCAGGTTCTGACCTTTGTAGGTTAATTTTACAGTGTGATGTCAGCTTTGAGGCAGTGTTGCTTGTTTGGACAGCCCCTATAGTGAAAACTGGAGTCAGGTTTATAGAAATACTTTCATTCAGCCAACAAATCCCACAGTTAACTAACAAACCTATAAAGAAGTATACTTCAAGAGTATTAGTATTATTGTTTTTCTTTAAATACCCTGGGTGTGTATTTTTCTTTTACAGTTGTACATAAAACTTTCCCCATAAATTTTTTTCACATGCTGTTTGCGTCACTAACAGGGTAAGCGGAAGTTAGAAGGCAGTTTTTCACCTCACTATTGGCACTGCAAAGTGAGGTGTGCACTCAGGATTATACGATGAAGGAGAGGCTCCTTCTTTGGCTTGTTTCCCCGTTACCTTTCACCTCACCCACCAGTGTAACTAACTTTCCCCAACCCTGTTACTTAGCAGAGCTCAACAGAGACCTGTCAGCAGCTTGTTGCAAGATGAATTCAGAATCATCTAATTTGTACAGCCAGTTTTCACTTTGTGAATCTGAATTTACTGTTCCTTTCATGCCTTTAGCAGTAAGTAGAAGAAAAGGTTGATATAAATGCTAAAAAAAATAGTTTTAATAATTTGTGTTACAGTAGAGCAGAAAAGCTAGACGGGCCGTGGAGATATTGTGCTTGGTGCTGACTCTTTGTAGGACATGACTGCCCCTTCTCCAAAGAGATTGCAGTGTAAAAAGCAACAGCGGAAGAAACAAGTATTATGTGAAATACCCAGTTGCTTAACTAAAAAAGATTTATGTTTATTTTTAAGCCATACAGTGATATGTCTCCCATACAGTAAAATGTGTCACATCATAGAGAAGGAAGTTACTTATCAACAGCTAGTGATCTTTGTGATTTATTTTTCATGCATGCATATACTTACATATTTCCTCTGTACTTGTGTAGTGTAAGGACACATATACAATAAAGACCTTAACACTGATGCTTTTTCATTTCACCAGCTTCTGGGCTCACCTCCCCTTGTTTTCCACACGAAGGGGCATACACCACCCTTCACCCAACATATTTTACACCCTGTGTTTTCCATTCAGCTGTAGAAACCTGTTGATCAGAGAGACAGATGGTGGAAAATCAGTAATAAATGTGTGCATGGACAATGCATCTCAAAGTACTTTAGCTATCAGTAGGTAACCTTTTCTTCCTTTCTCGAGGGAGCATTAATGATTCATTCACACTGCAGGTACTCCCTTTTTAATCCATCTGTAGAGGAGAAGTGCATCTCAGAGTCTCTAGTGGAAGGCAATTTATGAGAACTTTCTGTAAAATATTGTTACATTGATATACGTCTGGAATGGTGTGCTCCAGGGTAAGGTGAACTAAAAGTCTTAAGCGTCTGCGCCACACTTGTACATGGTTGCAAGCTTCTGCAAGGAGGTCACAGAAGTATCCAGATGTCTTCTGAAATCTGCCATGATCGCTGATTATTGACCCAGCTTAGTGATTTTGTAGCAAGTGAGTTTATCAGCCAATTTGACAGTCTGAATATAGAGATTAATATGAGCACAGACAAAAATAGCCTTGAAGATCCTCAAATCGGTTTCTGTTGAGTGACCGAAGGACAGTGCTCTTCTAACACCCAGGGCCTGTAGTGATGCCCTGGCTCTGGATGCACAAACCAGTGAACTGTCTGGCTCAGGAGCAACTTTTTTCCGAAACAGGATCGTCAAGGAAACCTTGTCTTGAAACATGACTGTTAGAGGGATCTGCCATCAATATCTGGTTTTCCCTTACTTTTCTTGATGGTGAAATAAATGCCAGGAAAGCTGCTTAATGAAGAGAAAAGTAGAAATTATTATAGAGTGACTAAATGCTCTCTGAAAGGAGCTCTCATTTTGATCCCACCCTACCACTGAGAGACTGCTACGAGTGAAGCAATGTCAGAGACATCAGTGATCAGGCTTCCCGCACAGGGGCAGAGCTCATATACTGCTAGATTTGTTGTGATATAGTCCATTATAATCCGATAATGGGAGTCTAGGGGCTCGTCTCTACCCGTATATGATCAGTTAGAAATTGTGGGATCTCGAATGAAATTTACATGTCAGACAACATCATGCAAAGAATTCCTCTGCCTGCTCTTAGTGCAACAGGATGCCTGTAGAGCTGAGGTTCATACCAGGACTAACAGGAATGCCGACCTCATCTTACATAAAATGCCTGAGCAAGACAGATTCTAGTACATACCGTATCACAATTTTTGTGTTGTCAGTCCTTTAAGGAAATGTCCAAAACTTGAATGCATTTAGTGGAATGACTGGTTTCACATCATGACTCTAACTTAAGGAAGTGATGTGGCTTTTCTCTCAAAACCAAATGGGATTTTCTTAATACAGGAATGTAGTATTATTCCTAAAGCGTCTCTATTTCTGTTCACCTACCCCATAGTAAAAATTTCTATGTACAGCTCTCCTCAACTTGCATTCCTACTGTAGAAGTAAATAAACAGGATACATGCCATGACATTGTTTAATCACTTAGATTTATTTGGCTTTTAATCTTTCTTCAGGAAAACAGTAAATTTTCCAAGTGTTTGAAATTTCAACATAGCAGTTCTTCACCCCTCATAGTACCAATTGCTCTGCTGCACTCATTCATTGAAAGCTACCTTTGGCAGAAGTGGACCAATTTCTGGCCAATAAGTGGACCAATTTCTGGCCAATAAGTGGTGGTATTCATAGTCTTCAGGAACTCTTTTGTATAAGCACTTTTAGCCAGATATCTAACCACTCAGTTTCTCTATAAAATTGGGGAAATGAAGCTTCGAGAAACTCTTGGGATGGATGCATCATGAAATGTACCCAAATCATGTTCGTAGAAATCTCAAATGATGTAGAGATGCAAACTTTAAGGTTGTGTCTCACAACCTTTAGGCATTGAAGTCAAATAACTCTGCCAATGCCAGCACTGGCTTGGCAGACTTGGAGTTCGCCCTGCTAAATATTTTTAATGATTTTATTATTGTTTTATTTGCTAGTGATCATAGATTGCCTCATTACGCTGTGCACTCTGCACTTGACATGTTTTCCTGACTCCATTCTATGGTGTCAAACTGTAATCTGGCAGTGCCCACTTGATTGCAAACGTGTGCTTATGGCCTTTCCTCCATACTTAAACACTCCAGGCTGTGATCCTCACCGCCCGCAATGTGTTGCCATGCACATTGTCTAGGGCCTTAGAGTGGCTACGGCATTGCCAGTAAACCGGTATGGCTTTTCAAAGTCATCGCAATACCAGAGAGCACAGAGCGTTCAGTACTTCTCTTAAGCTACCAGTGTTTCAAAAAGCAGCGAAACACTTACGCTTGAGAGATTCAAGAGGAGGTCTATAGCCATAACTAGATGAAAATACACAGTTTGAAGAAAGGATTCGGGTATTGTGTCCGATGTTTGGTTTGCACTTTCTCAGGCTTATTTCCATTGCAAGGCTCACATAGGAATCTGAAGAATTTTTTTTTTTAAAAAAAGAATTGATACTTTAAAGAAGGATTATTAGCTAAATTTACTTAGACTAAGATTTTGTTGTTTCTCGGAACATCCTTGCTAGATAAAGATGCCAGCTTATTATATGTGTATTTTGAAAGCTGTGAACAGATAAGGCAGATGGAGGAACAGATCTCCAAAGTTAGAAGGTAGGCTAGAAGTTCATTAATTTATTACCCCTCTGGAGAGCAAATCAGACCAAATTAAAGAAAGTGAGGAAAGAAATGAGCATTCTAAAGAACTGAGACACGAAGAAATAACAGCAGGGGACAAATCTTAGTCATTGATCTCCCGCTGGATTCTACAGAGGAAAACAATAACAAAGAAACAGAGCCTTCCATTATATTTAATCCTGAAACTGAACAAAAAAGGATATAGGTCACATCCTCCTCCCCGTTAATTCTGGCAAGCCCCAGAAGAGTAATTTCCATTCCAGCTAAGCCCCTGCTGTTACCACATCTGACTTGCAAAAGAGTTCCTCACAAATACTATTGGAACAGGCACAGATAGCTGAAGCCTGATTGCCCTGGCTTTGCAGTTCTATTAACCTCGAAAGGAGCTTGATGGCTTTGAGTTGCCCCAGAGTGACAGCACAAGCAAATCAAAAGCCATTCCTTAGGCTAAATTGTCCTTCACAAACTTACATAGAGCACAAAAAACTGGCTATCCTGGCTGGGATTGTAGCAAGCCAAGGCTATTTAAACTCTGTGTACCCCATTCACAGATGTCACCAACACACCTGTGTTGCATAGTGTCATTTTTTCTGTAGCTCCAGAGTACAAAAGGGGATTGTGCTCCCATGCCAGGTACATTGAAGAGTCATTAGAGGTAATTTTTATTTTATTTTTTTTTCAAGATCCACAAAGCTTGGGACTGTTATTTCATAGAGAGTAAAAAAACATCTGGAAGTATTCAATAATCCACATACTCATGAAATTAACTTTGTCGCTATTCGTAGAGATTCTGTTGTGGTGCTGAGGGTAGGTGGAAGGGTAGGAGAGTCATATTGAGTATTTATATAGATGTTGTGCACACTTTCAGGTTATGTTATAATGTGTATAATATTTACATTGTATAATTATAGGAATCACTTACTACCTTCACTTTTGAAGGTAGTAAGTGATTCCTTTGAAAATGTTTATTATGTTATCATTTACCTGATCTATGCCTTCATTTACATACCATATTTAAGGAGAAAAGAGCACAGATCTTCCCTGGGGTATAAGGGCTCTGTAAGAGCTACCTGCCTAGAAAAAAAGGCTGTAGCTCTGTTGTTGCCAGTGAGCAAAAGTAATACTTCTTTGTGAAAGAAAAATAAACCTAGTGAAAGAAAATTTAAACTAACAGCTCATGCGTTCCTCTGCAGGCTGGACTAGTGAGTAATATAGTGTCAGTCACTCTACCTGAATATTTAGAAGGGAGCAACTCCATTGCCTTCATGCTATGCTACTATCCCTATGCAGAGAGATCCAACACAGTCTGTAAGAATCCAGCTGCATTACAAGTGTGTTCAAACAGGGAATATGCAGCTGCTACGCACAGTTGGTCAAGCCAAAGGTATAGAATGAATTCTTGGAAAGAAATCACTTATTTAACACAGCAGCTCATTAACGTTCAGCATTTGATCCTTAGCCAAAAGAGATCCCCACACACCCTTAGCAGGAGTATGTTTTATTCGTGATGGTCTCATCTTCTGATTCTGGTCCTGAAATCTTCTGGGTTTTGCACACGTTAGTGAGACAATGGAAAAGGTGCAATTGGAGACTTTCCCTGCAAAAAAAATCCAGAAAAATTTCCACAAATGTCTTCTCTGAACAAAAAGAGAGACCACATTCTCACCAGTGATATCTATGCTCCTAAATAAAAGTAGGCCAGGGAGAGCATTGGCTCACTAAATCTCTGATCTTTTGCAGTATTTGACTGTTAGCTCACTCCCTGCTTCTCTCCAAGACAAACCTGCTTTAGAGGGATGAGCCCTAAGCAGTGTAATTTTGAGCCAGCTGTTGTCTCTGGCTTTGGAGTCCAAGAGCAGCCTGCAGTTTCTCTTTAGCAATTATTTGTGTTGGTGATCTTTTGACACGTCCTTTTCTTTTTCATTTCTCAAACAGACTCCTTTTCTTTAAAACCTTGACTTTGCGCCTTCTGTGCAGCCCCATGAAGTTAATCACAGCTCTATAGGAAAAAGGCAAAGGAAGGCTGGAATCCTGTTTGTGGCTGTGATGGTACTCTCTGCATCGTTTTGTAGCAGAGCTAATGCTTTCTAATGAAAGGCATGTAGGTATGAAAAAGGGTACCGTGAGATGAAGCAAGGTTTTCTTGCATAGTCATTACCTAAATTATGGAAAGGAAAATGATCAATATAGAGGAGTCCCTGGGAAAAAACCTGCTCCATCAAAAGATCTTTGATTTTTTTGTTGTTGGCTTCAGAAGAGAACTGCTGAAATAAAATCTGTTTATGTGAAACAAATGTTTCCCTGAGAAGTACACCAATTTCACTGAAATTACCAAGGAGATGTTATCACAACACCACTTTCCAAAACACTATCAAACAGGTTTGATTTTGCTTTTATAATTTTGCACTTTAGAAAATATTGTAATTTAATACAGTCGGGAAACCAAAGTGTTTAAAGTCAGATAAGAGTCTAACTCAGATCATTCAGCCATAATGCAATCAAAAGATTTCTAAGACTTTTTTTTTTTTTTTTTCCAGAACACTTTGTTTCACAAGTTCTCTGGATAATGGTGACAAATTTGAGTCCTGAGTCAATACGATGTAAAAGTTCAAAGTCTTGAAACAACAAAGTGATTCCTGTGGCTCTCATGCCTGCTGCTCCTTTTGGAAATGATGAGGTGAAAGAATTTTCAGAATTGAATTTCAGAATCTATGGACTAAGGCTGGTAAGAGATGAACACAAGTTATAAAATACTTTTCTTAAAAACATCATGAAACACTATCTGTAGCAAAAAGATTACCGAAAGAGTTCTTTGTTACAACGTGTGACAGGTGAAATGAGGTTAGACAGAGTATCAGAGTTCAGTTTTTGGACTTTGTGGAACAAAAATATTTCTACACAGTTGCTGGTTTTGCACCAGGATTTGTTTCATGGAAGACACTGAAGCTGCAACATGACATGACAGCCCTGCCAATCCATTACTTAGCAGCTGCCAGCAAGGGCCACCCCACCCTGTCCTCTACCCATATGCTTTATGTGTCTAGCAGTTGTTTCAAATTCCATGATTCTGTGGCCTCATGGAGAGTCAGTTCATCTGGGAGATACTACTAAAATGGAGCCTTCAAAAAGATGAAAATTTGTCAAAAAGAGCTTTCTGATAGATTGGCTAACTTGGTCATCTCCCTCTTGTGGCTGCATTATTCAACCAAGACAAAATCAGACAGCAGAGGAGCATACAGCCCCTCTCAGCAGCAGTTTCAGTTTGCTATGGCATCAAAACCACATGTTGAATGTAGGAAATCTCATCTCCATTTGCTAATTTTAGTAGCCTAAAGCAACTGCCCCTAAATGAGTGATAAGCCACAAGCTTAGAATGTATACATGCTCTTATACGGAACCAGTAGTCCCAGTAGTCCCAGTAGCTACCTTTTCTACAAAGAATACCAATTTAAATAGCCTATATAAAGAAGGCAAATCTTCATTTTGCAGATAGAGGATAGGACTGTATTTTCAGGGTTTCAAAAGAAGGCTGTAGCAGACCTGGAGGTCCAGTTCGACATCTTAGTCAAGAGGTTCTTCTGACATTCTCTCTCTGCATCCATAGGAGGTTTGACATGCTACATGGAGATACAACTGTTATGCTGCAGAGTGTAGACCTTCTTCTACATATGGGAAACATCTCAGTGAATCTAGGAAGTCCTATTTTGGAGAAAAAGTAAAGATTTCAGAATTAGGAGAATGAAATATGAAGAGGGAAACAGAGTCGTCAGAGCAATGGGTATCAGCAGCCATGCTGACAGCAGCCTGATTTCTCTGTCTATTATCTAATGCCTTTCTTACAGAATAGGATTAGATCCCATGGAGCAAGCCTCCAGGATGGGAGCATCTGCCTTGGGAATCACTGTTTCAGTTTTGAATGCCTGCTCCATGTAGTGAAGTCAGGTTGTTATTGTAGGCAATAATCCCTGGCTGAGTGCTGTCTTTTGGATTCTACCCTGGAATTCACAGCTAAGTTTTTAATTTTCATTATGATTAAGATGGATATTTATTCTCTGGCAGTGGGCTACTTGTGTGTTTCTGAAGCAGATGCTGTGTCAGTGGTGCTGCTTGGTGTAGAACTGGACTTTCCTGCCAGGAGTAATTTTCTCCTCTTTCTTTTCCTGTCCAGACTCATGAGGACTACACAGCTTTATGCAGTGCTGTGTTAGAAATTCCCTGATATAGCTATAACCAAACTGGTGCTTCTGCACAGCACAGAAGAAAGTCCAGAAAAGTCACTAATAAAGTCACAGAAGCAGCATAGTCCCATTAGTATAGTGCTACCTTTTTTTTTTTTTTTCCAGAACTTATTATTTGTAGTGGAACATGAATATTACTAGGGCTTTATTGATTCTGGTTCTAGAGCCACCTTGGCTGGTCCTCTCTCAGGGATCTCTCTGTAAAGTGCTACCGGGTGAGGTAGACATAGTCTCTGGTGATGGCATACTTTTGTTTTTGTGACCTGCCCAGATGTGTGACATACCTCCCCTCTCCCAGAAGCCATATTTCCTCTCCTGCACAGAAAGCTTCTCTCTGTTTTCTGCTGCTCTGATTTCCAGAGTAGAGGATTTCAACACATTCATGAGATGCATGTTTGGAACCCGTAGTTTCTGAGTATTGGTTTGTTTCAGCTGTATCTCTGATTCTTCATCTGTGCTGTTTGCTACCATCTTGGTAATTTGTATTTGAATTCTCTTCCATTTGCTGTTTCCAGGATAGTCCAATACGAACCTGGGAAGGAAAACGTGGGTTTCATCTCATCAGAGCTAGTTAAAGCACAGTCTTTACCACTGCAGCTCTCTGCACAACACCATGCCTCACTACCCCTCCACAAGGAACTACACTTTGCCAACCAGGAATAACTTCTAGGAAGCCCATTTTCTTTCATTGCAAGCCTGGCATTTCCTGTTTGGTGACAATCATTTATTTAAGGCCTCAAGCTCCCATAGAAACATAGGGCTTCAGCATTCCTAGTTCTTCTGTCCTAAATTTTCAGTCATTATAATGCAGCAAGAAATATCTCAACATGAACGTAAAAGATTCCCAAATCAGCGTGGCAAATAGAGGCACGTCTTGCCCTTGTTTATTTCCTTTTTGTTTCTTTCATTATTATTTTCAAGCTAAGATCATGATTTTTCTTAGCGTGGTTGGGCTGAGCTTTGGGTAGTTAGATATGGGGAGATGGAAGTCAAAAGAGTTTAAGACTTCTGTAAATTGTTTCTGTGAATTAGGTAAATATTTTTGTTATTTTGTGGTCAGGGAGTTACAAAAGTGTTTTAGCCACTTGGCAGTGTCCTTCTCCTTCCTTCCCTCCGTATTGCACTGAGCTCCAAATGGCCAAGATGTGTTCAATATTCAGCTTTTAGTGGGTCTCTCTCTTCACAAAGCATACTTTAGAATTGTCTCACCATCTACATAATAAGGACATGGGCTGTGTGTAAAGCCCACCGTGATTCATAGTCAAGGAGTATTGATTGACCATGTCGGAAATGGTAGTGTGGATTATGGCCTGAGAGCTTGTAAATGCTTTTGTTTTCAGTAGTTCCTCCTCACATGATCAGAGGGACTGCAGGCATGTCTCTAGTGAAATATAGGTAAGCCACAGAGAATATGAACCTTCTAAACGTGTCTGGAAGTCTTGTGTAGCACAAGGGAAAGATTTCTTTCCTTCTTATCAACTGGATTGTTCAGGGGCCTGCCAGTTAGGAAATTTTTATCTTAATTGTGTTGTGAGTGAATAAGTGCCCCCAGCCCTCAGTTGTCCATGTATAAGAGAGATTTCACAACAGATAGATAGCTCACATGGTGTGCTAAAAAGCAAGGAGCTTCTCAGAGTTATCTCAGTACCTGTGTGCACGATATCTATAGTGAGGGAGCTGCATGGTTCCCATATTCCATTAAATGCCCCTTGTACACTGATTTCCTTTTGAGGTGAGAGACAGGAATACTCCTGTGCTCAGACTGCCTTCTCACCAAGTGTTAAGAGGCAAGGAGAAATTCAGCTTGTTTCAACCAGGTCTCCAGTACGGGTGATGTGCAAGCAGGGACTCTGTTGGAACATAGTGTATCGTTTAGGTCTCTGGCCAAGAAAGCTTATACTCTGTGAAAGCCTAGTGATAACACCATCTAATTTCCTTATATTTGATTAACTTTCAATATTTCTCTGCATTATTTTTTCTCTGGAACACTGTAAAGTCTCATGGTAAAGAAGTTTTGAGTGCACATTTGAACCCATACACTTTGAATGTTTCTGGATGTCTGTGACCAGTAGAAAATACAAATCCTCTCTGTGCTACTGGGAATCACACTGAATTCTAAATGCAGGAATCTCTTCTGAATAGGAGAGTTGTTAAAATAAAAATATTCTCTTTGACACTGAGATTACAAAATGGGAAGGTATGTCTTCTGGAAGCAGCTTTGGACAAGGAAGAAACTTGCTCCCCTTCATGAGTAATGAGTAAGCAAACATGAAATAAATCCCTAAGACAGTCCTGAATTAGTATGTAATATGTTGATATTGGAACAAACCCAGTGATTTCCACTGAATTTATCAGCTTTACATTGTTCACATGGGCTGAACTCTCTGAAATGAGGTTCACCCATTAAGTAACTGAAGAGAAAAATCAGTGATAGGGCACTTTAGCAGAGGCATGCTAAGTAAATTACACACAGTGTCAGCTGGAAATGTCACTGATCCACAGCTAGTATTAAAAATAAATAAATCTATCCCTTCAGCAAAAACCTCTTGAGTGATTGCTGAAGGCAGGAGAGTTTGAATGTTTGAAATCCACATTGTGGCTACACTTTGTGAGAGTGCAGGTACAACCTGCTGTAAATAAGGCATTACTGTATGGGAACAGGTTGATTACAGAGCTATTCTAAGAAGATGATGGAACAGATTTTGATTTTTAGCAATGACAGTTATGTGGCCTCACAGACACTCTTCTACACTTGGAAAATATGGTTTCTACCTAAAAAAACCATTTCCTTTTACTCTTAACACTCACAGAGCAATACATATACTCACTGACAGTCCCGATTTGTCTTTGGAGGTTCTTGGATATGTTAGTTTGGCATTACTACACAATAAAAGAAGTTAAAAACAGTGTCATCCACTTCCCCTGAATTGTGATTTCCTCAAGAAATTCCATCTCTAACTAATAAATGGGCAAGTGAGAACATGGAAGGGTTTGGTGATGACTGGCAGAAAGGAGCATTAGAAAACTGAATATCTCAAAATGGGTTGTTTACCTTTCATCTGTGAAGTAACTAGCATTTCTCCCCAACATGCTTGTGATTCAAGCTGGCTGAAGGGCTTAGATGCCCGCAATAGTTCTGGTTTTCTCCCCATTTTATTCTTTGTTAGCATAAAAGATACTGGCTTTGCCAATTCATTTGCCCTTTGTAATTATTTTGGCTTTGTCTATTTTTATTTTGTTTTGTTTTTTGAGAAGCAAAGGCCTTGGTAAACATAGGCTTTTAACAACATACCCTTAAGTAGATGGAAATTAATATCTTAAAGGTTTTTTTGCAATGTGAAGCCCAGAGTCTTTGAGCATCCCGAAGGAAAGGCAAGGTTTTAACAAGTGAACTATATGGCATTTCAATCTTGTTATTTCCTTGTGTATCTTTACCTCTAGCTGTAACTTCAGTTTCCTCAAAAGCTTTAAAAGATACACGTAAGAAGTGGGTGGTCAGTCAAATCCTGAGTTTATGGGTTGGTGAGATGAGTCAAAAGGCATTGAAAAAATTTGAGAAGAGTCAC
The DNA here is from genome assembly GCA_013396935.1 of Baryphthengus martii. Classification (NCBI taxonomy): domain Eukaryota; kingdom Metazoa; phylum Chordata; class Aves; order Coraciiformes; family Momotidae; genus Baryphthengus; species Baryphthengus martii. The sequence goes on along the minus strand of VWZK01014014.1, from coordinate 371,954 downwards.
CAGTTTCATACTGGGAACTCTCATACTTGAAGGCATGTGGTAAAACTGGTTCTATTTTTGCCAGAAAGCAACTTTTGTGGTGAAATATGAATTAAGCTGAAGCTGAATTAAAAATTAGTTTGCTTTTGGAGCATAAATTGTTACAGATGTAAAAAGAGAAACTGTAGAACAGAGACAGCTTAACAGAGAGGCTTACCTGGACCTCAGCTCTGGCAACAGTCTGTAATGAAACAACCAGTCATTCTGCTGAACCTTTTTGCCTGAAAAAAAGGGAAGACTTTTTTTTTTTTCTAAGCTAATATTTCAATTTTTTGTGTATTAGTAAAAATGGGCTTATATTAATAAATCTGAACTTGGTTTGTTCTTTTGATTCATAAGTTAAGCATCATTGTATGCTAAAAACCTGTTGTGCTTCTTGCAATGTAGTTAGAAATCTGACAACAGACTTTCCAGTCAATTTTCTATGGATGTTATTTCCTAGAAGATGATTCTGGTTAAGAAAGGCAGGGGTGGCATATTCCATCCTCTCTTTGATAGAGACAGAAGGCTCTAGTTTGCAAGAGTTTTGACACTTACACGTTGTTAGCAGACGAGCAGGACCAGCAGAAGTCATAGGATGGGATGAAGTTTAAACATTATCCTGGTTTATGAAATGGCACCACCAAAGGTGCCCAAGCTGAGTATGAGTTAAAGACTGGAGTTAGGCTAATGGGAGTCTAAGAGAGAGGATCTTAAAGTCATTTGCCTTCTAAGTAAAAGGAAGGTGAGATTTCCAATAATTTATGCAAGAAGAAATAGCTCATATATTCTTTAAGCATTTCAGTTAAAGCTGCAGACAAGTGATTGCTAGGAAAACGTGTGACTGCCTCAGGAGTTCCTACATCAAACAATGCACGAAGCTAAAGATTGCTACCTCCCATCAAAGAACAACAATGCTGTTTCCTGGGTTCATTTCAAGGACTCTTTGTCTTCATCTTGCTTCCTTGTCAAAGTAAACCAGAAATGAAATCAGTTTTGAAAAGCATAATTCCTGGAGCAAAATCTAGGATTTATATAGTTATAGATATGCCAGGTCTTGACATATCTTTAAATATCTTGAAAAAAAAAAGCTCAGATAAATAATGATCTTCCTTCTTCAGGCTTTACTCTGCTCTGCTCCCCTCCATCCCGCCCCACCCCACTCCAGACAGGGAGTGCGGGAAATTTAAGTCCATTTGCTGCTCTTGCTGTGCCAGCACTGGTAGCACCCCCGAGAGAGGCAGGTATTTACTCCTGGTGCATGGCAGAGTAAGAGGAGCCCCTTCACTTTGCAAAGGACCATAAGTGCCCTGTCTGTTTAGCAGCATTCCTCTGCACACAGTGTGGTTGAAAAAAAATTCTCACTGCAAATGATTTAATGGAGGCTTTTAACAGCAGGCAGGAAAGGGTATTAAAATTACGACATAATGTAAACGTTGTAAAATGAGCCCACAGGCACACAGAGGCCTGAAGTTTCTATAATGATTGGTCATTGAAGAGAAGGAAGGTAGGTACGGTGTCATTGGGGTAAAGTTGTGACCCAAAGCAGGCGACAAGCTGTGACTGTCTGTATCAACCGCCTATAGTTAGGAGGAGCTTACCTGATAGAAAAAAAGTGGATGAACTCAACTAAGAACGAGGGGCCTGATTATCCAGTTTTTTCTACCTAGTTCAAAGAGGTGAAGTAGCAGAAACAATCACTCCAGCCTCTTTACAGTATTGGAGAACTGAAAGCTGATGTCCATTTGGTGCATTTCTAGCAATTTGCCATTCTAATACAATAAAAATCCCAGTTATAACTGAATACTTATACATTTGCTCCTAAATGATAAAAATACAGGAGGATGTGGCGGACAAAAGTTTTATCTTCTGATTAGCACAAGACCTGGGGACTCGAGGCTCCTCAGTTGTGTACCACAGTCATGCATTGCCCAGGCTCAAGATTGTTAAAATATTCTTATTGAATACCTTGAACAGAACGTTGTTCAGGTGTGACACACTGTTCACCGAATTCTGACTGTCTTTCCTTTTGACTCACTAGCCTTTGGATCACATTCAGACTTTGCTCCATTTAATGAAAAGCAAGCATACTTCAACAGAAAACCTTGGAATTTATTTTCATACAGGTCAGGTGTGAGAATTTTGTGACGTTGGCTGTGGTCCCACTTGCATGAGGGATTAGCTGAAGCTGAGACGTAACAGTGCAGCCCCACCTCTGTTTAAATTACTGAAGTCCTCAGTTCAAAATATTAGTTTAACAAAGGGAAAGAGTACTGCAAGGAGGTGAAAACTCAACATGGGGACTTGGAAATACCTTTGGCATTTCATTTTCTTGTTCTTTCTCTGTAAGTTAAAATTTATTCGATTATGTGTCATTGCTATATATTTAGAGGATGTCCTTGGGATGCATTTGAAATGATAAGTGGGGAGGAGAGGGGTTGGATGGCTAAAAATTATAAAATGTAATAGCGTGCAATAACATACAATATTTACTGTTGGTTGGGTGTTTTTTTTTAATTTTTCTTGAATGTGTAGTATTTCAGCAGGTGTTTTATTAGGGACATAAAGCTCTAAGTAGATAAAAAAATGAGTGCAAAGTATTCAGAAAAATCTCATGTAAAAGTTGTAACATGCAGGCAGATGAGATATTACGATTTTTTTTAGCCTTAAGCTTAGTTATGAGACTAATAAGTGATCTATTTTGGCAGTTTTTCTCCCCTGTGGGAATTTTTAGGAAAAGACTCATAAGAAAGCACAGATTAGGTTGTATTAGGCTGTGTTCTCACTGCACTGCAAGAGTTTTTTGAACTAACATCTCAAAATTGAGGGCTGCACTTCTTTACTCTTACTGTCTAGTTTCATGTCATTCAATGCTGTGTTCAGTTTTGGCCCCTCACTACATGAAGGACACTGAGGTGCTTGAGTGTGTCCAAAGAGGGGCAACAAAGCTGGTGAAGGGTGTAAAGAACAAGTGATATGAGGAGCAGCTGAGGGAACTGGGATAGTTCAGCCTGGAGAAAAGGAGACTCAGGGAAGACTTTCTTGCTCTCTACACATCCCAAAAGGAGGTTGTAGCAAGATGAATATTGGTTTGTTCTTCTGTGTAACAAGCAATAGGACAAGAGGAAATGGCCTCAAGTGGCACTGCGGAAGGTTTAGGTTGGGTATTAGGAAAAATTTCTTCACTGAAAGAGTTGTCAAGCACTGGAACGGGTTGCTCAGGGAAGTGATAGAGTCACCATACCTGTATGTATTCAAAAGACGTGTAGTTGTGGCACTGAGGGACATGGTTTAGTGGTGATCTGGTAGTGCTGGGTTAATGGTTGGACTCTATGATCTTAAAGGTCTCTTCCAAACAAAACAATTCTATGATTCTATGTTGGTTCAAAAGGGAGAGAAAGCTCCTTGTTCTGTGGCTCCACAGCAATTTTTCCTTCAATGAAACCAGCCAGACACAATTAATCTCAGTAGCCCAGGCACATCTTTTTTCTTTGCTTCTCTGTTAAAAGCGTAATAGATGGGGCCTTTGGTTTGCAGGACAGTTGGGGTTTGCAGGGCTGCAGGGTTGCCAGATGCGTCCAAGCCCTGTTCTGTTTGAATGTGAATGTCTCAGCTTCCAGTGCCCTCTTTCTCCTTTGCCTTTCAAGTAGGGCCCCTTCTTTGCTTTCCAGACCCTTGCAGTTCTTCCTCCTTCTTCCCACACCCTGTACAGACATTGCCTGGCCTGGGACTGGTGACACACCAACAGCCATCAGGGCTTTGAGGCTGGCGAGTGAACGTCAGCAATGCGGTGAGCATGAGGCAAAAAAAAAAAAAAAAAAAAATTAAAAAAAAAGAAAAAACGAGCTTGGACCTGGTTTTTGTCCCGGGTTCGGCTGGGAGAGGGTTAATGTTCACCAGAGGCTGGGAGGGGGCCAGAGCCATCATAGACACCGGACCAGGCCCTGGGATTTTCCACAGCACACATGTCACAGCCGCCGCGTAGCGGCAGAGGGCAGGCCGGGCAGGGCTCTCGGCTCTGTGGAACAAGCCTTCGGTGCCGGTTTGGGCAGTCGGTGCACCTTAGATCAGCCGCTTTATCTGCTGTGTCGTGACTAGGATTGTTATTACTGTTGTTTCTTCCCCTCTTAAGTTGTTCTGTTAAATTCTCCTTATCTCAACCCACGGGGATTTGCCTTTTTCTCTCTCTTCTCCCTGTCATCCCAAGGAAGGGGGGGGAATGTGTCTGTGAGTGAGCAGCTGTGTGGTGCTCAGCTCCTGGCTGGTGCTAAACCAGGTCAGTTTGAAGGAGAAGATGTCTCTGTCAGATGCCCAACAGCTCGCTGTTCCAGATGGAGAGTAGTTGAACTTGGGGACCCTTAGTGTTTATCTCTCTAAAGCAGCACTGAGCAGTCATCCTACATGGACTCTGCCTGGGTGCTCCAGTGATCTCTGTATTTCCCAAGCACGGATACAGGGTGAGTGGTGAGTGGTTTGAGAGCAACCCTGCAGAGAAGGACTTGGGGGTGCTGGCTGATGAGCCAGCAATCCAACAATAGGTAATGTACGTTGGCAGCCCAAATATCCAACCGTATCCTGGGCTGCATGAAAAGATGCGTGGCCAGCAGGCCAAGGGGAGTGATTCCGCCCCTCTACTCTATTCTTGTGAGACCATATCTGGAGTACTGAGTCCAGCTCTGGAGCCTCCAACTCAAGAAGGATGTGGATCTGTTGGAGAGGGTCCAGAGGAAAGCCACAAAGATGATCCGAGGCCTGGAGCACTTCTCCTACTATGACATGCTGAAGGAGGTGGGTCTGTTCAGCATGTAGAAGAGAAGGCTCCTGGGAGCCGTTATAGCAGCCTTCCGGTACCTGAAGGGGGCCTACAGGAAAGCTGGAGAGGGACTTGTTATAAGGGCATGTGGTGATAGGACAAGGGATATTGATTTTAAACTAGAGCAGGGTAGGTTTAGATTAGACATTGGGAAGAAATTATTTACTATGACGGTGGTGAGACACAGGAATGCGTTGCCCAGAGAAACTGTGGATGCCTCATCCTTGGAAGTGTTTAAGACCAAGCTGGATGAGGCTCTGAGTAACCTGGTCTAGTGGGAGGTGTCCCTGCCTGTTGCAGGTGGAGTGAACTAGATGATCTTTAAGGTGCCTTCCAACTCAAGCCATTCTATGATTCTGTGATTTCTGAGCTAACACTGAAATACAGCTTCTGGAAGCCACCAGTGTTGTTACCTCATTCTCATGATAGGAGTAGACCTCCATTCCTGCTGGAGCAAGCCAAGTGCACCTTTAGAGTAGACACTTGCATCTGGTGGGCCTAAGGACTGCATGCACAAATGGTATAGGTGCTTACCCCTTTGTTCAGCTGGGACGTAGGCCTAAGCCATTAATCAATTATAATATGAGGCTAGTCAATGAGGCAGATACAGCAGGGTAATCAATAAACTGCTTTTAAGCCAATCCAGAAATCCAAGAAAAGCATCAGCAGTGACAAATCAAAGTGCTGTGATCACATGTAGGATATCTCGGACAAAAACATGGTCCATACGTGGCATCTCAATAGGCAGTGCTAGGATTGCCAGAAAAAAAGCAAATACGATTTCTGTTCAGAGTCACTAAGAATGTAAAAAAAAGTTACTTACAAAATTCTATTGGTCACCATGAAAACATGTATTTCGTCCCCCCTGAACTGGCAGAGAACAAGACTGGCCTGGCTGAACAAAGAACTTTAGTTGGAACTCAGGGAGTAAAGGAAAGTCTATGGCCTATGGAAGAAGGGGCAGGCCACTCAGGAAGACTACAAAGATTCCGTGAGGTTGTGCGGATAGAAAACAATAAGGGCCAAAGCCCACACTTAATCTTATTGCTGCCATAAAAGACAATAACAAATGTTTCTCTAAATATGTTAACACCCAAAGGAGGACTAAGGAGATTCTCCATCCTCTATTGGATGCAGAGGGAAATATAGTGACAAAGTTTAAGAAAAAAGCTAAGGTACTGAATGCCTTCTTTGCCTCAGTCTTGAATTGTAAGACCAGCTGTTTGAGTGCCTAGCCCCCTGAGCTGCAAGACAGAGACAAGGAGCAGAAAGGAGCTCCCATAATACAAGATGAAATAGTCAGTGACCTACTACGTGATTTAGACAACACACAAGTCTGTGGGGTCGGATGCGATCCACCCGAAGGTACTGAGGGAACTGGCAGAAGTGCTCACAAAGCCACTTTCCATCATTTATCAGCAGTCCTGGCTAGCTGGGGAGGTTCTAGTTGACTGGAAGTTAGCAAACGTGACACCCATCTATAAGAAGGGCTGGAAGGAGAACTAGAGATCTGTCAGTCTGACCTCAGTGACGGGGAAGGTTATGGAGCAGATCACCTTGAGCGCCATCATGTGGGACATACAGGACAACTAGGTTATACATCTTTAATATCTTTATCAATGATCTGGATGAGGGCATCAAGGGCACCCTCAACAAGTTTGCAGATGACATTAAGTTAGATGAGAGTTAGGTAGAAGGTAGAAAGGATCTACAGAGTGATCTGGCCAGGCTGAATCAATGGGCCGAGCCCAATGATGCGAGGTTCAACAAGGCCAAGTCCTGGATCCTGCACTTGGGTCACAACAACTCCCTGCAAGGCTTGGAGAGGGGTGGCTGGAAAAATGCCCAGCAGAAAAGAACCTGTGGCTGCTGGTCGACAGCTGACTGAATATGAGCCGGCAGCATGCCAGGTAGCAAGAAGGCCACCGGCACCCTGGCCTGTAGCAGAAACAGCGTGGATAGCAGGACTAAGGAAGTGATTGCCCCCCTGTACTCAGCACTGGTGAGGTTGCAGCTTGAATACTGTGTTCAGTTTTGGGCTGGGCCCTCACTACACAAAGGACACTGAGGTGCTGGAGCATGTCCAAAGAAGGGCAGCAAAGCTGGTAAAAGGTCTAGAGAACCAGTCTTAGGAGAAGTGGCTGAGAGAATTGGGCTTGTTTAGCCTGGAGAAAAGGAGGCTCAGGGGAGACCTTATTGCTCTCTACACATCCTGAAAGGAGGTTGTTAGTGAGGTGGGAACTGGTCTCTTCTTCCATGTAACAAGCAATAGGGCAAGAGGGACTGGCCTCAAGTTACACTGTGGAAGGCTTAGGTTGGATATTAGGAAAAAATTCTTCACCAAAAGGACTGTCAAGCACTGGAACAGGCTGCCCAGGGAAGTGGTGGAGTCACCATCCCTGGAAGTGGTTAAAAGACATGTACATGTGGTGCTTAGTGAGATTACTTAGAGATGGACTTGTCTGTGTGAGGTTAATGGTTGGATGTGGTCTTTTCCATCCTAAATGATTCTATGATTCTAAGATTATTATGATGTAGGACATGCACAGAAAAAAAGCTTTCCCTCCTGTCAGCCAGTAACTGACACAATTGTCTTGCAAAATAAAGAAATTGAAATAATACAACATACACAAATAGCTGAGGAGAAGATGATGCTGAAAAAAATTAATAATGAATTCTCTAAAAATTGTTGTTTAGAGAGATCATAGAATCATTTAGGTTGGAAATGACCTTTAAGATCATTGAGTTAAACTGTAGTTGTAACACTGCCAAGTCCACCAATAAACCATGTCCCTAAGTCTACAAGGAAACATATTTAAAGGAGGAAAAGAACATAAAAATTTGAAGACTACTAGCAATAGCAAAGCATGTATTAAGGCAATAGTCTCTAAAATGACACAGAAAAAATCATTATCAAGAAAACAGTAAAGAGCTCTGATAAAAAGAAATAGCATAGAAATCTCATGGAAGGTATAGAAAAGAAAGTATATAACTGAACATGAGGGAAGAAATGAAAAAAAAATGATGAGAACGATAAATAAAATCTTCACTGAAGAAAAAAAATGTACTTTGTAGAGTACTAAAATACTTAAAGGGCAAATATTCACAAATCATATTTCTCAAATGCTAACAGGTATAGAGATTACAATGGCATCGACAGAAGAAACAACCAAACAGGATAGCACCCCTCAGAACCACAGAAAGGACTCTATGAGTGGAAAGCAGGACAGCCCAAATTACATGGCTACACAGAGCTCAAACACCATTATGACAGAACTGAATGCCAAGATGCCCCTTTCCCCCTTTGACACATCATTGGCGACCGACTCCACAATGACAATTGTGGTCAGAGAAGAGACTGAGCCCACGACTCCAGCTCCAGAAGAGAGGTCACATGTGTCTGTCAGGAGCAAGGTGACAAACCCCTTCTTCACAACGACGAAGCCTGATGCCACTGCCACCGGCATGGGCACAGCGAGTGGCAGTTCTGCCTCCTTGTCTCTCAGACCCAGCTCACCAGCAACAAGTCACTCCTCCTCATCTCCAGTGACAGGGCAGGCCACAGCAGAGGCATCAGATGCATCATCTTCCATGGGGAGTACTTTGCCTGCTGTGTTCACAAACTCTGTGTCGAGCCATGCCACGAATCCCCGTGGTGAAAGTGAAAATCCCATCACGTACCAGGGGAGAAGCACGACAGCTGAGCCCAATCCCAACATGTCCCTTTCCTTCCCTGGCACATTGCAGGTGACCCCCTCCACGACAAGAATAGCTGGTGGAGACAGGACAACTGAGACTGTGCCCACGGTGTCATCTCTGGAAGACAGTTCACTTGGGGTGTCTGTGGGGAGTGAGACGATGAACCCCACCTTCCCAACAACGAGGCCTGATGCCACTGCCACTGGCATGGGCACAGCAAGTGGCAGTGCTGCCTCTGTGTCTCTCAGAACCAGCTCACTAACAACGAGCTACTCCTCCTCATCTCCTGTGGTCTCTTCAACTGCCACTCCCAGCCCACAGAGAAGCAGCACCAGTGTGAACACTGAGGAGGGCTTGGCAAACACATCCAAAGAATCCACGACACTCATATCCTCCCCTCCTTCTTCCACTCCTGGTGTTACAAGCATTGAATCAGGTGCTGAGTCTTCAGAGACGATGACACACAGCCCAGCATCCAGCATGCCAAGCTCCAAGCCATCGGATTCTGCCACCAGTATGTTGCCCACCTCAGATACCACTGAGGCCAACCTTTTGTCCACTCTGGCCAGCAGTGCGGAGACGCAGGCAGAATGGCTCACGTCTTCACCCCTCACACTGGCGCAGGCCACGGCAGAGGCATCAGATGCATCATCTTCCACGGGGAGTCCCTTGCCTTCTGTGCCCTCAGGTCCTGCGGTGAGCCATGCCACGACTCCTCCTCGTGAAAGTGAAAATCCCATCACGAACCAGGGAAGCAGCACAACGGCTGAGCCCAATCCCAACACATCCCTTTCCCTCCCTGACACATCACAGGTGACCTCCTCCACGGCAAGAATAGCTGGTGGAGACAGGACAACTGAGACTGCACCCTCGATGCCAACTCTGGAAGACAGTTCACTTGGGGTGTCTGTGGGGAGTGAGACAATGAACCCTACCTTCCTAACAACGAGGCCTGATGTCACTGCCACTGATGTGGGCACAGCAAGTGGCAGTGCTGCCTCTATATCTTTCAGACCTAGCTCACCAGCAACAAGCCACTTCTCCTCATCTCCTGTGGTCTCTTCAGCTGCTACTCCCAGCCCGCAGCAAAGTAGCACCAGTGAGACCACTGAAGCAGGCTTGACCAACACATTGCATCCATCCACAACACTTATGTCCTTCAATCCTTCCTCCACTCCTGCCTTTACAAGCGTTGGATTAGGTCCTGTGACGGCAGAGACCGCAATGAACAGCCCAGCTCCCAGCATGCCCAGTCCCAAGCCATCGACTTCCACCGCTGGCACGTCTCCCACCACAAATACCACCAAGGCTAGCCTTTTGTCCACTCCGGCCAGCAGTGCGGAGACACAGGCAGAATGGCTCACCTCTGCAAACCTCACGCCGGGGCAGACCACGGCTGAGATGAGACTCAACTCAACTTCCACTAGGAGCCCCTTGTCTGCCATGTCCATGACCTCTGCAGCGAGCCGTGCCACAACTCCTCCTCGTGAAAGTGAAATTCCCATCACGAACCAGGGGAGTAGGACAACGGCTGAGCCCAGCGCCAAGACCCTCCCTCACACATCTTTGGTGACAGAATCCATGACAGATTTTAGGAAATCAACATCTGTTTATCCTTCTTTTACTGTAAATTGCTGTGAGTATTTTGATAGTTAATACTAAATTTAATTTCTTGTCTTGTTGGAAGAACTGAGTATAATTTACTTTTATTCTTGCTGTTTTCAGTCAGAATCTTAGCTTGTTACAGTATATCTTTCAAGTAGGGAATTTAATCTAAGTATATGACTCCCATTTTTAAAGCACAGTAGTATTCTTCTAGTTTGAGTACAAATCTTAGGTTAATCCTACCCTGATTTGGAGTCAGTGCTCTCACAGAATCCAACAGGAGACATGCATATGCATGATAAGGTATAACTTGGTCTTTCACAACAGCTCTATGTCCGAGTAGAGACCCATGACAAGTGGTGTTCCTCAGGAGTAGGAGCTATCTTAACACCTTTGTCAGTGACATGGACAGTGGGATCGAGTGCACCCTCAGCAAGTTTGCCAATGACACCAAACTGTGTGGTGTGGCTGATATGCAGGAGGGAAGGGATGCCATCCAGAGGGACCTTGACAGGCCTGAGAGGTAGGCCCATGCCAACCTCATGAAATTGAACGAAGCCAAGTCTAAGGTGCTGCACATGGCTCAGGGCAATCAACTGTGAAGTAAATAAAAATCTCTGGATATAATTCCAGAAATGAAAGCCCGAGAGAACCACTGAAAATACAGAATTATACAAATACCAATCAAGACATTTTTTACACCTTGGTAAAGCCCTCCTGGGGCCAGTAAGGTTACAGTGAGTGCCTGGCTCCAGTGATAAATCACTGTGATAGGTGATTTTCCTTAATGCTATTATGAAGCACATTTATTAAATGCCTATCTACTGTTCTGAACTTAGGGTTTCTTGGTGGCATTTTAGTAATCTATCCTCCTGATGATATCAGTATGAATGAAGTAGCAGTCCACCTCAGAACACTCTTCAGAGCAGCCCTGTGGTGAGAAAGACTGCAAGGAAGTAGAAGGTGTTTTGAAGCCATGAAATAAAGTACACTAATGTACAATTTACATCTATAGTGCAAACAGTTTATTTCTGCTCTTGGGAGAGAATGAGGTGAAAGGCTGAAATAGGCCCTAAGAAAACCCAGAAAAATTTACATTGGTTTAATCTGTTGGGGTTTTTTGTTTGTTTCAATATTATATGTGAAGAAGTGAAATGAACTGCCCTCAACTGTATGAAACTTTTTCACTTTGCAGTGCCAGTGTCTATCGATGTTCAGAATGTGACTGGAGAAGCAATACAATTCAGCTGGACTGGTGGCAGCAGAGGCAGCCTCTACAACGTCTCCATCATGGATGGAAACCAGGAGATAAACAGAATGACAACAAAAGAGACAAAAACTGTATTTGAACATTTAATTCCTGGTCAGGTATACAGGATATCTGTGGCACTATTACCTTGTGCTGAGAGTAGCTGGACTTCAGTTACTGTCCGAACAGGTATTTCCTCAATGATCCTGTCATTTCTTTTTAATTAATACACTGTGTCTTTTATCATATGTTTTGGATTTGATTTCATAAACTATTCCTGTAAGTCATCTTTATTTATCCAATTCATACCTTTACTTGGGTAGAAGTACTTGGATTAAACAAGAGTTTGCAAATGTAAGTGCTTATTCTGTGAGATTTCTGGCAGTGCTGTATTGTTGAACCAGATAATTCTGTACAAAAATCAGTGTATTTTTGTTGTAAATTTAACAGGAAATATTCTAGTAATGTGAAGTTTACGTTGGACATGCTTTTGTGAATTCAGGCAGTCCCTAATCGTCATTGTTATCTTTTTAATTTCAACCTAGGATATAGACGTTAAGACAGACTGTTTAATTGTATCACTGTACAAAAGCATAAGAAATAGAACGTATGCTGTATTTTTTTCTCAAAATTTCAGATACACTTGGGAAGTATCTTTTGAGAAGCATATATTCCCAGATGCTAATATCCTTTCCCTCTGTCAAATGCCCTGTAGGGCTTCCAGGTGACATTGTTTGCCTTTAGGGACTCTTCACATAAGCAGATCCAACATTTTAGCATCCAGAGCACTCCACAGGACCTTCTTAGTTGAACCGTCTGTGCACTGATAGTCATCACATGATGGGTACCTTTGCTATATGTGCTGCAGGCAGACAACACTCACTTTTCTTGAAAGTCATCCTCTGCCCACACAAAAGCTGTGTAGTGCCCTTAGAGCAGTGCTGAGCCTGAGATCCATACCTGCCTCTTAACAAGGTTTACAACAAGTGGTCTGTTAAGTACAGCTATGTAGTTATAAGATGAAAACTATAGAAGGTTCTCCTCAACTCATAAGTCAGCTTGAGAGGTCTTAGGCATTTTCCCTCCACTGTTCCAAATGAAAGACAGTTCCAGAATTGCAATGTTCTGATGTTCTGAAAACATTTATCAAACTGCCAACCTAAAAGTATCCATGGCGAATTCAGTTTCATTTGCCTCTGTGCTAACATTGCCCTCTAGCTTAAATTCTCCCTTTTCTTCCTTTTCTCGTACTGTGTTCTCTCTCCCTCCCTGATAGAATTAGAAACTCTCCTACAGACAGTGCTTTCACCCTTTGTTTACTAGATTAGACAAGCCATTCTTTCCTAGTTTCCGCTCCTAAGAATTCTTCTTCTTCTCTGCCTTGGAAGCCCCCATCACTCTTCTCTTAGTTTCTTTGAAACAGAAGTCACCCTTCTTGAATGTGGGTAACTGAGAGGACACACAGCCATCCAGTCAAGGTTGCACCAGTGCACTTACCATAGCATCAGTATTCCCATCTCTACTGGAAATGTATTAGATGATGCGTCATAGGACAAGACATGTTTTTTTCAGTGCTGCATCACAGTTGGAGTCAGCTCAGACAATGAAGTCCTTTTCTCTTCAATGCTTGTGCTGCCAGGTTAGAGAAGTCTTTTTATTACTAATTCCCAAATGCACAACTTTCAGGGGCTGTCATCCCAGGGCTGCTGCTCCAGCCTTAGTTTCATCCAGTTCTTTCTGGAAGATACCTGAAATCTTCCCCCGTGTTAAGACACCTATTAGATTTGTACTATCAACAAATTTTATGAGCAAACTCCTGCATTTTCTGGCAAGATCAATAGTGGGAATACTAAACAAGGTCTACACCAAGACTGAGTCTCATGGGACACCACAAGTAATATCGCTCTAAAGCAAGGTTTCTTCTTTAAAAGCTACTCATTGTCATCTCCCCATTAGCCAATTGCTTTAGACAAATCTTTTTTCCTTCAAAAATTTACCACTTGGCACTGCATAATACTGCTTTTCTAGCCCTGAAAGAGATCCAAAAGTCAGCTTGTCAAAGGTATCTGCTAGGTTATTTTGACATGATCCACTTTTGATAAAACTGTATTGCACTTTATTATACTTTCTCAGTGGCTGAGGAAATTTTCTTGATTTCTTTAAATATCCTTTGAAAGATCTAATTTGACTTTTGGTAGTTCTTACTTTTTTTCCAGCATCATTTCTGGAACTCAAATAACTGTCTTTGTTGGAACACTTTTTTCATTTCTTTACTGGATTGTCTGATTATTCTAAAAACTCTTTTAGGGAAATTATTCTAGCAGTTGAATGTGGAGTTCTTTCTTATGGACTTAGTCTCTGTCTTATCCTTTAGAACCACAGAGCCAAGAGATTCTCATCATAATTTCTATTCAAATCTTTCAATACTTCAGTCTACTGGCTTTTATTTATTACTTTCCCTATTTTAAAAGAAAAGAGATTTCTTCTTCATGTTTTGTAATGTGAAGCCATCTGCCCTTCCAGAAAAGTGTTTGTGAGCTAATTAAAAAGCCCAATAAAGACCAAGTCATCTGGATCTTGTGTGGAGTGAAAGACTATGTACAGTTCTGTGAAGAGGACTAGAGCTATACCCAATGAGCTAACCATATAAAAAACTGCAGTACCACCCTTTATTACTGTTTTGACCTGTTAGAAATTATTCGGATTAGCCAGTCCAGGCAACCATACTCGGGTTTTGAGTTTTTGTGATGCATATTGTTTTCCAATGAAATTGCAGGTGACTTACTTCTGAAAACTCTGTCTAGTTTCCCTGAATTGTACAAGCATGTAACAGCACAGCCTACATCTTTAACTCTCATAAGAAGTTAGAGTTCTCAACATTATTTCAGTAAAAAGTTCTCAAATGCCACCTACCCACCCACCACCTGTGCCTCTTTTGGTATGCTCCAGTTTTATAATCTGCAATTCTAAGTTCTCACTGGGCAAAAAGAACTGCCACTTAGGTGATTCCTTGGCCGTAATTTAATGCTTTCATCTATATCATTATTTTCATACTAGCAACAATCATGCATGCACAGATACAATTATCTTGATTTTTCAATTTATTTTACAGATCCCGTTTCCTGTTTCAACAGAACCGAGTTTTGCTTACCACAAAATACTGTCTGCCCTGATACTGTATGCCCACGTAAGTGTTAAGAGAATTTGAAAATTTGTTTATTCATAACTATGGGGTATTGTTCCACAATATAGTATCTTTCCTGAGTATTTTGCCATCTGCTGTATTATGTCAACTCACATAGCATCTGAAGTTCATACTTCTTTGGTAAGGAAGCTGCCTTCATCGAACTTCAGTGTCAGCTTCCAGATCTGTTTTGAGTCTGGACTTTTCTATGTAAAGCATACTTCTGCTGCCTTAGGACTCATCCGCCTACTCAGGAGAATTTAAACATAGTGCCTTGAAAAATCTAATGGACTGATCCTCCTTCTGCTGAAATCAATGGGAGAATGGCTGTTGACTTAGCAAGTAGGATGCACCCTGAATAATGCAGGAATGACTAACGTGTTGTGAGGATTGTGATGGCTGACAAATTCGAAGAGGAAGAGATTCAAAACTGAAGGTTCAGAAGCCAGTGCATTAGATGCATGATACACTTTCTTATTATTTGATATTATTAGTTTCTGTTTTTATCAATTAGTATTATAAAACATGAGATAATCAAGTCCAAAAAGCAATTGTTTAGTCACATCCTGGGATTCACCTATTTGTTCCACTTTTTTTTTTTTTTTTCCAGATAATCAAGCATTTGCCTGCACTGTTCTGTTTAAAAGCCAGACATTTAATAATACACTTTATAACTCTGATAGTGACGACTACATAGCAATGTCTGAAAGGATCAGAAGTGAAGTAAGTTGCTGCAATCTTCTTTGTCATCATGAATGAACTAAGAAAAGTTTTGTGATTAGCCACATCAGTCTTCTAGATTAATTGTTAAATCAAGATTATGACAGGAGAAAAATATAATCTCTCCTTGATAAAACAGTATAGGAAGCATAAGAACTGTCTTGACTGAAGGAAACAAAACGTTGACCAGTGAGGAGGGGTATGTTTCCTAACTTGTCCTCAAATGTAAGATAGTTAGTGAAAGGCACTTTAAAATTATCTTTTTACAAGCACAAGGAACATCTCATTCTGTTTATTTTCTCCTGCCTTGCTAAACAAAAGCCTGTGGAGATGGGAAAAGAGTAGTACTCAAAAATAACATTTCAACACAGCCTTGGAAATATGGGACCTTTACAAGTGTGTCCTGTTCATCCAGATCATTGTCAATTTCCTTCATGGTAGTAGTTGCAGAATTGGAGAAAATATCAAGTTGTCCGTATCGGAGTGGAATGGAGGAGGGAAAGCAGAAAGTTAGCGACAGTGAGTGAACCTTTAATAGGCTGACATGCAGAAGCAGCAGTCTACCACTCAGTTATCTTTAGCAGGATGTTAAAGAAAAGGACTCATAATTTACACACCTCTCAGGATATTTATCCTGGCAAATATAAGCCTTTTGGAAAGGTAAAACTACTTTAAGGTTGGGGTAGACTGCTTTTAAATAACCAACATACAAAATTATTTTTAGTATGATCATCATACCTTCTAGCTAAGAATTTCCACGGATTTCACAAGCAGTAATTGTTATCACAACGCCAACTTAGAGGTAACCTTGTCTTACAACTGCTAGCAACTCCATTTCATGGATGGTGAATTTAAAAGGCTTCCTCCACCCTGACTGAATGCAACAGGCATCCCTTTACTGTCTTTAATTAAGCTTCCATTCAGGCCTTGTGCAACACATGAGCATGACTGTTACCACTTTTTTTCTTTAAAAAGTGGCAAAACCAAAGAGAGACTGTACTAACATGACTGAAAATGAGTGAATTTCTACACTGGAATTTTTTTTTACAATTTGAATATTGAACTATTTCTTTTAAATTCCACAGTGTAGTTGTAGTTTTGAAATTGTACACTTTTGCCTGCATAGGCCAGGTTTCCTATCTAGACCACTCATCATGGCCAGAAAAAGAAAAGCATGTTTGGAGTCTGGCCAGAGAACTTAATGTGACATGTAGTTTGGGGTCGGGCTTTATCCCACCAAGAAAGATGGAGGTAGACAACTGAGCAGTGACTCTGAACAAGGTTCATTATCATCTATGAAAAGCAGTAATCTTTCAGACTTTTCAGGTAAAATATCATTTATCCACAGCAAGAAGACACTTCTTTCTTAGTGAGTTGAATCAAACACCTAATTTTCTGTAAAGATTAGTCCTGACAGAAATAGTTCAACCAGTCTTAGAAGGGAGGACTGCTTGTTCTTGTCCTATAACCACCTGAAAGCACTAGGCAAGACTGTACTTCTGGAAGCATCAGTGTAAATCTGAAATCTTTCCAATTGGTGTGATGGGCTTACGCTTAGTTTACACCGGAATGACTGAGAGACAAATCAGACCCTTGTCTCACTTTGCATAGTTATTCTGTAACATCATGATTTTGATAATCTGTTAACAAAACCATTTTATCTGTTCTAAACCCCCAACATTAAATCCCACACTACTTGTGTGTGCATGACCATGTTTGAAGTTTAGTTGTACATGTTAAAAAAGCTAGGGGACACTGAAGAAAACTTTAGAAATGCTAAGTGCACTTTGTAGATTCCAAACCTTAAACAGTTGTGGTCCTATATGGGTTTGTAGGCTATGGAGGAGGATAACTAGTTTCAATGCACTGTTTACTGATAGCTAGCTAAAGAGGTTACTGCTTTGGAAGTCAAACTTTGATTTCATATTTTCAATCACAGGCTATACATTGCTCCAGAATCCAGTAAGTTTTCTAGTGGTCTAGACAAAAATTACTATTATTCATTTGTTTGTTATTCCAAAGTGATTATCCTGAAGGAATGATAACTGCAGAAAATTAACATCCTGCTGTGTGTATGCTGATGTAGGATGTGTGCATTTCTGTTCTGCTTCACTTGACTGACACATGGAACAAACGTAAATTTCAATTTACACAGATTGTTAAAGAAATGAGCATTAAACGGCCAGATGACCACTTTGACATCATTGTGCTTGGATTCAGACCTGGGAGTGTGATTGCTTATTTTATCTCTCTACTTCAAAGAGAAGATCCCATCGATGCAAATGTTATACAGATACAATTAAATGAAGTATTTAAAAGCAAGTTTGGTGGCGAAACTGAACTAACTGTACAATGTAAGTGATGTTGAAACAGCTTCTCTGCGGTGGCGTGGGGATTAAAGGATTGATCTTCTGCTCTCCATAAAAGCTGATAAATTAACTTTTTTCTTTTAAGAGATTCAAGTATTTCAGGTTACTAAACATTCACAGAACACATAGTCCAGGTATTATGTAGATTATGAATCTATTTTAAAGAGCCACCACACGTACCTCGTTCTAGACTCAAAGGATGTGTTCTCTTCACATAGAAGGCGGGCTAGGTGAGCTACTTGTTGCAGTATGTATCACCTTTGTACTCTCTGTGCTGATCCTAAAAGACTGGCTTCCAGCGGAGGAGGGGATGAGGAGACTTCTTTAATGGCACCTGCTCTACTTCTCTGTGGATAGAGATGTGATGGAAGGGTTCACCTCTTCTGTTGGACAACCCTAAAAAACTTTTGGCCTCTGCAAGAAATAGTGTGGATTTAGCAACACGAAGTACTGCAGAGATGCAGAGAGGCTGAGAGGGAAAGTAGAAATTGTACAGAAGGACATCAATCTAAAATACAGTATCTGTCATGTTCATGGTAATAGGAATGTGCTTATTGCCTTGAGCTCTTATGAGTTGGGGCCTTTTCATGCAATATATATGGTCCTTCTGCCCTACTTAATACCCTCTCTTTGTAAAATGCTGTCTAGCACTATAATTAAGTCTATGTACCGCTGCACCATTACTACACATGTCCTTACCACAGAGATGAGATATGCTTACATGTGCTACAGGCCTTTCATTGGCTTTATCTGGCAATCAGGAAGCTTTCTTATTTGGGCCTATCAGTTCAGAGACTTCGGTTTCAGTGAAACAAGACATGGGTAGATGTAAGTACAGCTGGCGGACTAGACTAGATCTTGATTAATTCACAAAGTTGCTTCTGTAAGTGTAAGGAGGACTGAGAGGATTAAATTATGTACAGCTCCATTTCATGGCCCTTTTTCACACATTGGAGTGACTCTTCCTTGAGGTACAGATTGGAGTTGCCTGCTCCCAGAACCTTCCAGATACTTTCCACCAAGCAAATCCTCAGGGCTGCCAATTATGGATGTCACTAATAGATCACATGAATCTTCAGACAAAGAATTGTCCATACAAGTTTCTAGCTGGCAAACCTGTAATACATACAAAACCATTTAAAATATTATTCAAAAGTTTCAAAGCTGCTGAACAGTAAAATGCAGCTGTTGCTTAGGGCTCCAAGCTTTCTTACACCTACTTTTTATTTTTTCTAGCTAACATTTCTAAAATATGTTTTGAATTTCCAGGGCTGCCCACTCAGTCATCGACAGGAACAAGTAATGGCTGGAAAGTGGCAGTGATTGTCCTTGGAGTTTTACTGGGAGTTGCATTAGTGCTGCTTCTTCTGGTAACATTGCTTTACATCTACATGAAGAAAAGATCGGGTAAATATTTTGTTGAACCCAAAGGACTCCTGGGAAATCTTCTCCACAAGAACTTATAATATAAGCCATCAGTTTCATTTACATATTGTGGGTAAGGGGAAAAAATAATATATTTGTCTAAAAAATCTATGTTAATTGTTTATATTAACTTAAGATAACTCTACCTTCTCCTTCCCAAAGTGACTGATCTTAGTACTTATGGCACATCACCTGAATACACAGCTGAGCACAGAGTCATCCTGTTGAGCTTTATGCACTTAGCCAAGGGTGATGCACCTCACCTGAGATTTTTATCACCATACGAGGATGCCTCTTTCTCTCCAGTGACTACAGAATGAGCCCAGGGCAATTAGTGTTCTAGAATGTGCAGGTTGCTTAGGAGTTTGAAGGGAAGTGGGATAGATCTGAGCTATATGGACTTGCTGTAAGAGTCTCTGGTGGAGCAGGAGTTTGAGCTTCTAAATTCAACATTCATTTCTTTAATTGTTGGGCTATGAATAAACAACTGTCTATATTTGACAAATGTATAGCTTGCTAAATACAGGTGTGGTTTAATAGCAAGTCACTAATTGCATAGCCTTAACATGTTACTAGATGGGAGAAGGCAAACAAAAGGTCCATTTGGCCCAAAGTATTTCTCAACTGTTTTTGCTTATCAAAAATGATTGGTTGGGCAAGGATATGTCTGTCATACAGTGCCACTTTGCCTTGCTCTTGAAGATCCCAAAGTAGACTCCACTAAAAGCAACCTGAAGGATCCTGTGGCATTGGGCCAGACCTTGTGCTTTAGAGCAACAAAAAGAAGTGGCCTTTATATGGTTTCACCACTCCTAGCCGCGGTCCTGGTGAAGTTGCACTCTGTTTACCCTGGGGTGCATTCTTTCCTTTTGGAGCGCGTTGTTGAACAAATGATAAAGGGCAGTATATTGCTGTGCATATTTTCAGTAGGATTCATGTGTTTAATCTCAAACTAGTTCTCCATGTGTTTGTGTATTTTGTCTGTATGCCTATGCTCAGCACTCATGTTGAGGCCCTGAATATCCTGGTATGTTGAGGCCCTGGGTCATGCTACCCAAACAGTTCAGGCCCTTTGTCTTTGCAAGCTACATTATGATTAGTGGGCCTGAGTTAAAGCAAGGAAGTGTCCGGAACTGGAACATGTTGTGGGAACACCAGCAAAGGACCTCTGCAGAGTGGTGGTGCACAAGTAACTTTGCTATTCTCTGGGTGCGGCCAGTGTTAATTTTTTTTTTTTTATACCTCCTTTCCTGCATTACAGTATGGCTCCTGGAGGAACGCTGCTGAGGACTCTGGTTAAGCAGAAGGGTGAAGCCATTTTATGTGCTGGCCTTGCTGCAGAAAGCCTGATTTATTTCAGTCTGTATCATCACCCTGGTGAGGGAAGTCACATCCAGCCTTGCTTCTCTGGCCTCAGCTTGGCAGCAGTATCACTATGTCAGACCAATGGACCGGGCTGGCTGAGAAGGGAGGGCTCTGTGAGTACACAGGGCATCTTTGCACACCAAGTTGTGTTGGTGGTCTGTATTCTTGTCTGGAATATTTTAATAATTTTATTTTTTTTTGCACTGATCTATGAAAGAGGGGTCTTACACTATTTGTTCTCCCTTTTCTTCCATGCAGTATCAGCTTGCCTGTCCTTCTGCTCAGGTCTGGGGTATGGAGTCACAGCCCACCTCAGTGATGGAAAGTCAGTGTGATTAATATTTATTAAACTTATTTTATGTAGGTTTTAAACATAGCTAGCTCTGGTGCTGTATTCACTGAGCAGTCACTTTGCAATGTATTCTGTCAGTAAATATAAGCTCTCCAGTGACCTATGTGTTGAAAATACAAATGAGCATGTTTGCTTATGTTAATACTGTTTTCTTTATTTTTTTTGGGGGGGGTCTACTCTGAATAGCAAACTGTCATTGTTAGTAAACCTTTCAGATATCCTTGCAAATAATGTTGAAATAACGACCATGTACAGCAGGCTTGTACTATTGAATTCTGGGACTTGTTCATGCAAAATATATTTAAATTCTCTGAAGAAAAGTAGTATTTTAATTGATCTTCTCAGAAAAATGCTTTACAAATAAAATCTCTATTTTTACAATTTTGTATTCTGACAGTGCCTGCTTTTCTTATTTTGTCGTGTAATTTGGACCTTATTCTAATTGCAGGAGGGGAGAGTGGCCAGTACTATCAACAACAGAGCTAACCTTGATCCAGCACATGATTACATAGAGGAACAGCCTCTTTGAGCTAGATTAAATAAGACAATCTAGATCTCATGGTTCTAGCCTTATTTTCCCCTACTCAACTGAAAATCCCCCTACCACTATACTATGATGTCTAGACTCTGAGAACTCTCTGAAAATGAGAGCAGGAGTAGCAAGATCTCTCCTTTCCACAGGGGATTGCTTCCTCACTTCCAACTAGCATTCAAAGAGGCTCATACATATTCTCTGCTCAGAGAGATGCAGGCCTAGCAAGTGGGACAGGGGAATAAATGGCTTGTGGTAAGATACCCAAAGGTATCTAGGTAGCTGGCTCCTGTTGATATTTCACATTTTTCTCCCCTGGAACTGACTGACATTATTACGCAGAAAAACTTGAGCTGCTCTGGCTTCAAGAGAAACGGATGAGCTGGTGTACAAAGAGTAGAACTGCACAGGTCTGGTGTCCTAAGGGCTGGCTTCCTGCACACTCTATACCCCATCACTGCCGTAATATACCTTCCCATCTCCATAACCAACCTTGCCTCCAGTCTGCGGTCATTCTATGGTGCCAGCTTTTCTCCCACAGTGCCTCCAGTCTCGCCTCCTCCCTCTCATCCTCTAGGCCTGTTTGGCTCTGCAAGAGATGGCATAGTCTGGCTAGTGATTGAGCTTTCCCTTAATGCAAGTGATATTAAAAGGCTCTGATTTTCACATATTTCAGTGACCTCAGCATACTTTAGACATCTGAGCCTCTCTTTGGAGGCATCTGCATTGTTTGAAGTTTAGTTGCAATTGGCTAACATTTGCAGAAGTTTTTTGGAAGGCCAGCGGCTGAATAGACAGATGGGCTTGTAGACAGATTCTCTTAGACACATAAGCTAAACAATACCTGGCTAAAGATTAGTTTAGGAGTTATACAGTGCCCCAAAACTTTTCATATACATCTTCCATGCTGGGAATCTCTCATGTGACCGGCAGCAGGGCTGCTGTGGAGCCTGCTGGGCAGTCTGACTCTGAGAGGAACCAAGCCAACAAGGGTATACTGGGGCCATCATCTTCTGGGATGTAGCACCATACTTGGCCCTTGGGTGCTATTGTTGTTTCCCATCTGAGAAGCAACCTGTAGCTCTCCTGCCTCATGTTTCACTGAAGCCTGATGTAAGTGCCTCAGTCCCCTTTATATGTTCTATCTCTTCACTCTGATATGGGTGGTTAGACTCTCTCACCAGCTGTATGGTCTATCACACAGGAGGAGAGAAAAGTGTTTTCAAACAGAAGAAATTCTGCAGCTACTGGTTCTGCAAAGGAGAGGAAGACAACTCTCCTGTGGGACTAATGCTATTTCCAGCCCATGGGTGGGGCATTCTCTACAGAACAATAAAAATTAGAGGTGAATTTCTTAAATTCATAAATGTGGAAGACGATAAACTAAGCAGTAAGTGGAAATTAAAAAATGTTAGAAAGCATATATTGTACGACAGCACGAAACATGTGTTGGTCTGAAAGTAGAACACTGACCAGCACACAGCAACCATAAACTAATATATCGTCCACTTTTTGTAGAGACACGAGGAATGTACCCAGGTAACAATAGTAAGTTTTGCATATGTAAACTTATGCAAGATATGTCCTCTGAGTCTTTGCGCTGACATTCAGATGAGAGTATCAGATAAGGTTCACCATATCTGTCAAACTTCTACCCTGTTTTACAACAATTCCAAGGCTTGGATATTCCCTTTCTTGACAGTGTTATCCTTCTAGCCTCTGAAGGGGCTCATGACATGCTCTTTTTCCCATGAGTGTCAGTGGTATAAGTATCTAGAGAAATAGTTCAGCTTACTATGTAGAGAATTGCTATGTCAGCTCAGAAGACGGTCTCTGCTGTTCAAGTTTTTAGCAACTACTAAGTGCTAGTCACTTAAGCTACTGTTGCCTTCATGCGTGTTGTGATCAAGGCCAAGGTCTTAGGAAATACTGTGTTCTGTTCTTATCAAAACTGACAGTGATCTGCCAGCTGACTTCCTGGTGAGACTGAGGCCCCAGCCAGGCACTAGCCTTTGTCGTGTCATGTGGTGGCCCTGGAACTGATCAAAGGAGACTCAAGTCTTATGCTGATTTTTAAATAATTTCCCTTTTCCATGCTTTATTATTCTAGTTGCTGTCAATAACCAAAAGTTTCTCTCCAACTTGATGACTAAGTTATTAGGCTTTGTGATGACAATGGTGGTGTTATGAAAACAGGACCATACTCAGCTGTTGTACTGCATTCCCATGGGCACAAGCAGTTTGTGATTGGATCCAGCCATCCTGTAGAAGAGCAAATTGTGTAGCCACTGTCTTCTATCCAATGGGATTATGTGGGCTACACCACACCAGGAATCTCCGTTAGTGCCGTTGTCATTGTAGACTCATGATGAAGAGTTGGAACTACACGTTCTTTAACAGAGAGGAGCAAAGCAATAGGACATGCTCTCAGACTGAATAAAAGGGGCCTGGGAAACACCAGGAATGTCATCTCTCTCCTGCTCTCCTCCAGTATGTAAGTCAGATGTCAGAGGAACAGAAGGAACTGACTTATGAATATCACTGGGCCAGGAGTTCCCTCTGCAGAGAGCTGGCTCCACCACATGCTGAAATAGACA
Source organism: Baryphthengus martii (assembly GCA_013396935.1). Classification (NCBI taxonomy): domain Eukaryota; kingdom Metazoa; phylum Chordata; class Aves; order Coraciiformes; family Momotidae; genus Baryphthengus; species Baryphthengus martii. The sequence continues at coordinate 348,026 of VWZK01014014.1, read as the reverse complement.
CTGAAGTGAGACACGGAAGGGTCTAAATACACTCAAGTTAGACAAAATAGCAACAAAAAGGTTCAAAGTTGCAGGTGATCTAAACCAGTAGCATAGTGATATGCCTTACCCAAGCCCACCTGACTGCTTACCTCTTCCCAATCAGAAAGAAAATGCTGTAGGACTTCAGGATATCCCCAAAGAGAGCATGCATGCACTTGGCATGGCCTGGAGAAATGAGCTGCAGGATTTGGGTCTGGGTAGGACCTTGCCAACTGGTGTGGAGGAAGCATGCCTAAGTTGCAGAGACATCAGACAGATAGTCCCTCAGGACCACATCACTTGCACGTGACACTGCCTGGCTTGACTAGGGACTGTGACTAATCCTTATGATTGACTTTGGAATAAAAAAATTGCCGACATCTGCTTTAAAGGGTAATAGTGTGGAAATAATCTAGCAATAGAAATATTACCATTGGTAATCCAAGCAGACCTGTGTCACTTTTACTCATCTTTATGAGAGCTAGGTTGTCACAGGACATTGCCTTCTGGGGACCCAAATGATTAACATACATGTTTAGCTACCATTAGCTGGATCAAGCTGGTGCATCTGTGCTGGAAACACAGTTTGCACTTTATAAGCAAAGCCAGATAGCACTGCTGCTGAAAAGGGGTTGAGTTTAAACATTTTTGCTGTATAACCATGCCCATTTGTCAACTGTTTCCAGTGCTAACTGGTCCTTTAAGGACTCAGTTTACAAATATTTAAGAAATTTAGGGCTGTGCTCAACTTGTGGTTAGAAAGCTTGCAGTGAAAAACTGGGATTTGGCCAGTTCACATTCACCAGGCTGCCTCATGGCCTCAGTTAGAAGTTTGCCCTGAGCAATTGAAGCTCTTCTGTCCTGTTGCTCACATCTCTTGATTACTCTTGTTGTCTGGGGGACACCTGATCTTTGCATGATCAAATGTATGCAAAATTGTAGCAATAATAGATGGTTTAATTCAGGGAAATATGAGCTTTTGTTACCGGTGTTGTAAATGCCCTATTCTAAGATCACTGTGATCCAGTGCAGGCAGCAACACTAACACAGGTTAAGCAGGATTACAAACAACTCAGGATACTTTCGAGGAAGACTTGACCTGCCAGAGGTTCAAGGCATTGCCTACATGACCACTCAAGTCACTGAAGACAAGTTTGGCTTGCTTTTCTGCAGTTATATGCTCTTCCAGGTTGGTTCGAGTTGTCGCAGTCAGTCAGTGCACATCACAGCAGATGTGCACAGTCGAGCAAAAAATTCTACAGGGTTAATTAGAAAAAAGTGTGTGTGGACTTCAAAGCTCCTTTAGTGGCAATTATTCCAGCTTCTACACTTCCAACTTCATAAAGAAAGGGGTCTTTTTAATAATTATGAGGCTGGATGAGCATAACACTACATCTGAGCTTCCAAAAATTTATTATTACCTGGATTAGACATGGACGGAAAAATACCCATTCACGAAGGGATCAGTTAAGAAAACGCTGCATTATGCAGCGGTATCCACCAGATGGTGCTCCCTGTACCTTTATCAGCTGCTCTAAGACCTATTTGCACTAAAATGGTCAATAATTCCTGAATTTTTGGCTCAGTCTGCAGCACAGGGCAGTCTGGAAACTCATTTCACTTTCAATGGCCTTTTCAATGCTTAAGTGCACTTCAATCTTGTCTTAAAGCCATCCAAGTGTCTTCTTTTCCAGCATATGAGATGGCAGAATAGTTGAGAAATGAATACATTTAATCACTCCAAAGAGGTGACGGAAGAAAGAGGTGCTGGACAGGCAACAGGAACTTCTGCTGCCCTACAGGTCACCTTGGCTGTGCCCTGCCAGCAAACTCTGTGGGTGTGCTGTCACGGGCATGAAGAGCCATGCAGCTCTCTGGTTACATATACCGTTAAGCTCATGGGGGAATTACAGTCAAAAAAATGAAGGGATAAAGGTGTCTGTGGAAATCTCTGTGTGATTCTACCTGTCACTTTTGAGTGCCTAAATACCAGCTTAAAGCATAGCTCTGAACTCTGCGAAAACACTTGAAGAAAAACATTTTGATTTGTTTCCTCTACGTGCTCCTCTTCTGCTTGTTTTTTCTGTGTTCTGGGCTGGTGCAAGGCGAAGCAAGGATGAGGAGCGGCACGTCAGCAACACATGAAACCAATGCAGCAGTCGTGGAGCAAGGAGCAGTCCCTTGGCAGACTGAGGCATGGGACTGTTGTGTGTAGTGGACTTTGTCACTGTTCTTGCAGCAATGCAAATCGCGAAGTCGTTCTCACTGTAGTCCAGTATTGATTCACCTCCTAAACTTTTATTTGTCTCATTGCAGCAATAAACTTCCTATTCTTCTGATTAAGAGGTTAATTGTACATCAAGTACATTAAAAATCTTAATTTGATTTCCCTTCTCACATTCAGAAGGCTTATGCGGTGCATGGGCTTTTCATCTTTTCAGCTGTTCGTCGTGGATGTTTTTACTTTGGATTCACTGAATTAACAACTTAAGTAAATTAATATTTTTAAAAAGATACAATTTTATGAGCATGGCCAAACTATCTGTGTAAAAAATACCCTATGAATCAAAAATGTAATTAAATACTAGCTCTCAGCTAATTAAAAATTGTGATATTCCAACTGCCATTTTCCTCAACTATCCCTAAGGTCATTTCACATGTCTAATCACTCCTCTTGTCTAAGGAAACGGATAGCTGCAGAGTACCAGACATCAGTGAGCTTGCTTGCTCTTGAGTATCACATACAAGAGCCTCAATATTGCACTATTACTTTTCAAATCCTAATGAGTGTTTAAGGAAAAGACCTTTTTCCTTCACTTCTGCTGAATGGTGCCTAAATCTGTGACTGGTGCTCACTGAAGTCACCCCTGGAAGAAGGAAAGAAGAATGCATGATTGGTGATATATAGCAACAGGAAGCTATCTGCCTGCCTCAGGTTTGTCTCTGCTCTGTCGCTTGGCCTGTAGGGTAACTCATAAGCTATAACCCTATAGCCATGAGCTAGAGAACAGCCCTAAAGGGACAAAGGCATGGGCAGTATAGTCTCTCAGCTTCCCGTTCTGTCTTTCCAGAAGAACTGGACTCACGAAGAGCAGCTCAAGCTGTGTGTTGCCACCTAGTAGGGATACGCGGGAGGAGGGAACTCTCCTTGCAGGAACCACGGCTTTGTTCCTTGCCAGAGATGCAGCTGTATTTGCTCTGTGATGTTGTGACAGAGATGAGGCTATTTGTCTTGCATTGGGCTGGCCTCTGTTGTCAACAGAGAAAAATGAGCACCTTCAGGACATGATTCATCTGTCCTGTTATAGAAGTCTACTTCAGATGAGATGAAATCACCCAGAAATGTTTATTTCGCTCCACTGACTCTGAAGGGAGCCTAGACCAGCACTAACTCATAGGCACCTACATTATAAGAGAGCTGTAGGCGCTTAGAAGAAACCCCCTTCCCCAGCTTTCACGCCTTGGAAGAAGGTACCAGCTTTGTCCATCGTGCTGCGCTTGGTGAAGTAGGTCAAGTAGATCTGTGGCACTATAGGCCTGGGCAGGACATTATACTAGATTATGGATAAAGAGCAGCAATTTTTGCAAGCATGGGGAGTTCAGCATCAGCAGCACCTAACTCGTGGACTGTGGCTCCACAGGCACACAACTGGCACAAGAATTCTTCTCTGTTTTGCAGGATTTTATCAATAATGGCCCATAGCGTCTACTTAACACAGCACCTTTCACAACTGTGTCTTTCCTCCCCAATTTACTTCAATTATAACTGGGATGGAGGTCTCACTAACAAGACTTTGGCCTTGGAGGAAGACATGTGGGATAAGATATAAATACCGTGTGTCTTTCCATCCCATATCTTTCTCACCGTGCCCATCAGAATGCATCGTAACCCCAACATGCAGTGACATCAGCACCCTATTGCAGATGCCCTTTGTGCTGCTGCCTCCCATCCTAAGCAGCCTGCACGTACAGCTTCAGCCAAATCCTGTGTATCAGCAAAGACTGGGCAACCCAGAACCTGGCAAAGGTACATGTGTGTGTAGAATATGTAGGAGGAGAGAGGAAGATGGAGAAAAAGGATTAAAGCAAGGACAAGCTGAAAATTCCATTGATGCTAACTTCTCAATGCGTACTGGTAGATCTAAGGAAACTAGTTAAGGAGAGTGGTGACGGCTTCACTCCTTCATGACAGATCACTGCCCAGCCTTGCAAACTCATCGTGCCTACTGCACAGGGCCCTCAGAGCAGTGAGGAAGTAGGGACATGTTACTACTGGGCAAGCCTGACAGGAGACACCTGTTCTGATTCTCACTGCTAGCAACCTGCCTGCCTCAGACAAACAAGCTGCCAGCAGCAGGTGTCTCATCTGATAGCCTGATAGCAACCAGATAAACCCCTTCTCCTCTTCTTTTATATTTCCTACGAGCACGAAGCCATGTGGTTGGTATTGAGCATGGTCACACTAGAATCATAGAATCATAGAATTGTCTGGGTTGGAAGGGACCTTCAGAGGTCATCTAGTCCAACTACTCTGGGAACTATTTCCTCAATTCTAAAAAAAAATTGCTGAAGAATCACAGAATCACAGAATTGTTGAAGCTGGAATAGACCTCTGAGATCATCAAGTCCAGCCTATGACCCAACACCACAACACCTAGCTAGACCATGTCATTAAGTGCCACATCCTATCTTTCCTTAAACACCTCCAGAGATGGCGACTCCATCACCTCCCTGGGCAGTCCATTCCAGCGCCTAATGACCCTTTCCGTGAGGAAGTGCTTCCTAATATCCAACCTAAACCTCCCCTGGCGCAGCTTCAGGCCGTGCCCTCTTGTCCTGTCACTAGTTGCCTGGGAGAAGAGCCAGACCCCTACCTGTCTACAGCTTCCTTTCAGGTAGTTGTAGAGAGTTAATGAGGTCTCCCCTGAGTCTCCTCTTCTCCAGGCTAAACAACCCCAGCTCTCTCAGCCTCTCCTCACAAGATTTTCCCTCCAGTCCCTTCACCAGCCTCGACGCTCTCCTCTGGACCTGCTCCAGCACCTCAATATCCTTCTTGAAGTGAGGGGCCCAGAACTGAACACAGGACTCAAGGTGAGGCCTCACCAATGCCAAATACAGTGGGAGAATTACATCCCTACTCCTGCTGGGCACACTATTCCTCATACAAGCCAAGATCCCATTGGCCTTCCTTGCCACCTGGGCGCACTGCTGGCTCATGTTCAGCCGATCGTCAACTTAGAAGAGAGAGTGGATTTGCAGTTTATGCCATGCTTGAAACTCCCTTTTCCTGGAGTTGTTCAGTCTCATGCCAGTAAATAATTCCTGCTTCTCTATAACACCTGTAGAGTTACTGGGTTGTCATTAATGCCTTTTGCAACATGATGGTGCAAATGTCAACAGGGTGTATTTACAAGCCACTTAAAGGAAAATATGGTCTAGGCTGTCACTGCTGAAAAAAACCTAGCAAAGGAAGCTCACGGGTCGCTGTAAGGGGTAATCTGATTTTATTCTACTTATGCAATGTCAGAAGTGATTGATATCTTAAATATGAGGAAATGGATTTTCCTGCTTTGTCCTATAGCTTGCATTGTAATTGTCTCTGTCTCGTTCTCTTTTATTAAATGAACTCTCCATGGGTAGCTGGGAACAGTCTCCCTTTTCATTCTCTGCATTGTACAATGAAGTTTGTAATTATTGCATGATGAATTTAATTAGCCTTTCTTTCATTAAGGTTACAAGTGCCACATTTAGTGATGTATTTATTTTTTTAGTTGACTACTCAGCTCTTACAAGAGCTAGGAGAGTTGAGGGGTTTAAAAGAGAGCAAAATGGCTACTCAGTTTTGGAATTATCTGACACAGACTCAGAGTACACAACTAGTTGTCATTTTTTTCAGACCAAAAGCAATACACAGGAAAACTGCCAAGGTGAAACGGCTCTGCAGGATCCTGCTTGTTTTCCTGCCAGCTTGCTCAGACTCTGGCTGGGGAGGCTGCAGGTGCTGGCCTTCAATCCACGGTGCCAGCTAGGCTAGTGAGGAGCTGGGCAGTGGAAACTTCCATCCATAACTTGCCCGAAGGCTCCATCTTTCCCTAACACTCTTCTCCTCTTCATCTTCCTTTCCCAACAAAAAGCTAGTAGGCTGCTACCAAACTGGAAGCATATCTTGAAAAAAATGAGGCTGAGACATTTCAATCCACCATAGGGTTACGATGCCATGTCCATCAGCCCTGTCCTCTTCTACTCAGAAAAGTTATCTGAGCTGAGTTTGAGGAATTGCTCTGTTAGTTTGAGATGCCCAGGTGTGCGGTCTTGCTCTTAATGACACAACCTACTGCTACTGAGCATATGTTATACCGTGAACATATGCAGGCACGGTTGCAAGGAGCTTCTCACCAAGGATGCTCTACATCTGGAAACTCCAGATGTCCACAGAACATGCACAGATGAAGTGGGAAGTAGATACGAGTGGTTCAAAATAGAAAAAGGAAACAGGGGGGTGCTTTGATGTCCATGCATCACACGAAGTGCACCTTGGTGGAAATAAAAGTAGAAAGATTTTAACAGAGAAGATGTGCTGCATTCTGCAGCTGTCAGTAGTGAACCAATGCTGGAAAGTACCCATTTGGCAACATTCAAAAGCATTATGCCCGACGTAGAGTAGCTAGGTACACACTTTCTGTCTCACTGGACTGGAAGCCAGCGGTTGCTGAGGGACCACTGATGCCAGTCTGCCTGTTTACAAGCAAGGCAACAAGATAAGAGTCCCAGTAGCACTCTGTATGTGGGACAGACCAACTATGGACCTGACATGACTCATAGCATTGCAGAAAATAACAGAGTAATTTAATAAAATTTGAGAAGGAACTACATGGCTTGAGTAAATCAAAGAAGACAAAGAAGTACTTTTCAAGCCCTTAGGATGGAAGACGATGCTACATAGCACTTACTGGCCCTAAACTTGTAAAGCATCGGCCTGGACAGTTTTCAGTCGTGATTCCTAAAAATATCTCTACAGAGAATCTTGATCGCGTCAAATAAAATTGAGAGTCCTGGGGAAAAGGCATTATTCCTAAAAATGTTGCACCAGAATTCAGAAAAGGCCAGAGCATTGGCTGGGTTTTGTTGGAGTCTGTCACACCAGCTCAAGGCAAAATAACAGAATGGCTTTAATAATGAACTATAACATCAAACAAGATCCATAATGCCATGTGCTGAGAAGACTGTCCTTTTCTGAGTCTACCCTAGCCAGGTCAGCCCTTTTCTATGAGCAGGTATGAGCCTGATTTACAAAAATACATGCATGCTCACATGTGATATAGCTACGTTCTTGTGAGGTTTGACTTAATGCCCTATGACAATCTGTCCAATACCGTGCAATATCATAAAACAAGGTGAGATAAATAGTTTAGCAACTAGTAAACTAACATACCTCAAGACAGTTATTACTGGGGATGCTTCTAATGTTTTGATTAAGATTACACTGGAGATAGTGTTAGGCTTAAGTGATTAAATATTTGCATCGGTGATTTGGAGGTAAATATAACTCCGCTGTTGATTAAGGTGTGTGACTTATGCAGAATGGTAAACAACGAGGCTAGAACTGTTGCATGCAATGATTTTGACTTCTTGATAAGCCTGACCCACTTAAGAGAAAAGTATTCAAGTAGTCGACTGCACAGATACACTTTTAGGAATAAAGAATGAAGGTCATGCCTACAGGATAGGATGCCGTATCCCAGCAGGAATGGACTCAGAAGAGGATTTGGCAATTGAAGGATAAGCAAAACAGCAGGAGCTCCCACAGTTATGCTGTGGCCAAAAAAACGTTAATGGGATGCTTGGATTAACAGCACATAAGCAGGGCAGAAGTAAAGTAGTGTTAACTCTGGAGATGGCATCGGTGGGATCAACACTGCAATGCTACATCAAGTTTTGGCATCAACTGCTCTAAAAAGAGGCTGAAAAGGTATAAAAAAGACCCACAAGTGATCAGATGGCAGGAGAAACTCCCTTACAGAGAGCCCTAAAAGGTTCAGTGTATTTAGCTTATAAAAAGAAGATTGGGTACAATTTGATTATTATGTTTAAGTATCGACCTTCCTGAAACCAGGGAAGGGAAAACTGTCAAACTGTCAAGGGCTTTTTAACCTGGTTAATTACACCTGCAAACAAATAATTGAAAACTGGAGTTGACACATGAACACTCTGCAAAATATTTTGCAGCAAATGACAAACTGGTGGAATAAACTATGAAAGGTAACCTTCACAGAATCACAGAATTAATGAGGCTGGAATAGACCTCTGAGATCATCAAGTTCAGCCTATGACCTAACACCACAACATCAACTAGATCATGTCACTAAGTTCCACATCCAATCTTTCCCTAAACACCACTTCCCCGGGCAAAAAACCTTGACCTTCTTTGATTTTGTACCGTCAAATAAAGCCAGAATACCTGTCCTGAATATTGCCAACTAACTCCCATACAGGATAACTGAGCATAGCTGAAGGACCGTACAAGGTGACATACAAGGGACCAGACTAGCAGATACAGCCTCTCAGTCTGACATGTATCAGTCTATCCATGGCCAAAATACGTATGAATTAAGAAAGGCTCATTATGAAAGGCTTTCACATCAGGCCTGTGGACTGGCCAAAGAAGTCAGGCACTAATGAATGCTATGGCTGTGAGGTTTGTGACGGTGCCAAATTATCTGCAGGGTTCCAAGTGCACCACTCTCAAGCCTCTATTAGCTGTGCCAGGGACTCCGAGGAGCTCATCTCTCCAAACTGGCAGACTGTCACTCTGATAACTATGACAAATTTGAGTGTAGTTCAGGGCCTGCAGTTTGGCTCCCTCATGGGTAATGACAGCTCTGCTCCCTTGGGAGGCTTCCCAGGGACCAGGCACCTTTTGCAGAGTGCATCACACTCATTTCTTGTTTCTAGATGTAATTTTGGACAAAAGCATTACCAAGTACAGGTAACAAGCAAACAAACATGTCCTAACTAAGCTTACCAGCTCTTGCTATGCACCTTTCTGTGTGTAGTCCAGGTAGCTGACTGATAAAAGTATGCTGGTGCTTTGTTCCCCTGTCGGTTTTCTGTGGGCTACCAAGAAGAGCGAGCGGGACAACTTTTCCAATGACTCGTTAGTAACTACACAGTTCTGAGGGGTTTTGTAGCTTTCTTCCCCTGAGCTAAAGCAGAACAGGCAATTTCTCTGTGCTACTGAGACTCCAACTGACTGGTTTTGTTGCCTGGGAATCGCGGTCATTATCTCCCACAGATCTCAGTGCTGCAGGAAATGAATGTACACATCTGCAGGAAGCACCAAGGGAGGTTCACGTCACTTATAAAATGATCTTCGAGATGTGCCAGACAGCATGGCCACTCAGAATAATTGAGATTTCTCTGCTGAGTTGCTTGTCTCTCAAAAAGAGTCTAAAATTCCAAATCTTCTGTGCTTCTGCTGCCAGACATGTACAAAACCACGTGAGGTGGACAGGGTTGGGAAAAAAACTGGTTTTGCTTCTGATGTGGATGGTTAGAGTGGGTTTTTTTGGCAGGCACAGTAACTGCTCTGCCTGACCTGGAGCAGGGGGTTATATTTGGAGTCTTCTGTCCTTTGTATAAGAGCTGTGTACTCTGGAGTGAAGCTCTGGACTTCATTAAAGCTGTTCTGCTTCATGCAGAAACAAAGGGGAGGGTGGCATTCATATCCCTTCCCCTTGTGTTTAGTTACATTCTGAAAGCACAACTCCAAGGTGTGAGACACCCCTGCTTTCCCAACAGAATACTAAATTTCAGTGATTCAGACCTTGTCCTGTCCCAACAAGCATGTTCAAGACCTTTCCTGAAACTGAGCAAAGACTGAATTTGAAACTTACTTTTCAGCACCAGGATGAGTGCTATTGCGTGTAATGGGATAGGTGCTGTTTGCAGCTTTCTGCGAGAAAAACATGAGTCGGTGTCCTGGCTGAGAATCCCCTTCGGAAATAGCTTTCAGTGACAAAGTCCAAGTCCTCCAGGCATGAGTCTTTCCTTGCCATTTCCTTCTGCCTGAATTTTCCTGCTCGTGTCTGTGTATCCCTTTCCCAGGTGCTTGATTGTCTGCCTTGGCACTGTACAGGGAGACTGAGCTGGCAAATGATTTCCAAAGATTGGTGCCATGTCTAATTTTCAAGTTGCCTTTTGAATTGAGACTGCAGTCTTTACATCAAACTGCGAGAATATTTCCTTCATCTAATCTGCTCACAACAGGGTTGATGAGGTTTTTCCCCTTGGCTATTGCTGCATGAGTTCTATCACTTGCTCCCTTGTGCCCACACCCTGAGGCTACAGTCTGGGAAGGTGCAATCTAGGAAGACACGACGCCTAACCTAAAATCCAACTGCTCTTAGCTGTGATTTCCAGCCATTAGTCTGAGCAATGTGTCCGTATGTCTGGTCATGACGAGGGCAGTATGATTCGAGGAGGATTGCACAGTAGGAATGCAGAAACATGTCTGAAACAGCCTTTGTGCTGAAGACCTTTCCCCTAGAGCTCTTGTTTGCTTCCAGCATGATACATGGGTGACAGAAAAATTTGCTATTTCTCCTCTCATGTTAACTGAGGGAAAGTAAATTTGCTGTGAGCGTGCTATGTTGACACCAACTGAAAGTAGCGAGTTCATATAAATTATGCTTAATATCTGACAAAATAACTCTATTTGTTTGAGCAGGAAGACTGATGATGTGTTTTCTTGCTCTCTCCTAGCACATTTTGGAATCAGTGACCTATTGCAACTGAGGGCTACTCAGATACAGACTAATGGACCACCACGACCTGCAGAGCTGAGTGAATCCATTGCACCTACTATTACTTCTTTCCAGTGTTATCCTCCTCAGTTTGCTTGAGCCAAAACACTCAAATAGCCCCGCTGCATCGAAGCGAGCACTGTGTGCCCTACTGATTCCCATGAGTACAATAGAGAGTAGCCAGAGAAATTAATTGCAGCTAAAACTGGTCAGAAATAGGTTGGTGTTTTGCTCTTGAATTTTTTGCCTTTGGATCACAGAAGAGGGACACCTGAGAACCCAGACATAAACAAACTGATAAAATCTCATGTGAAATAAACATGCGAAACCTCTCCTGTCATTTCTGGAAATGTTAGTTGAAGACAGAAGCAGCGTAAGAACACAGTGTAGGTGATATCCATCTCTGTAACACTGGCCATGGCTACTCCAAGTTAGGTGTCTGAAGCCCTCTCCATTTGATAGGGAAGTCAAGATGGATTTGGAATCTATTCCAAATCAAAGTAAATATTTAAGAAGGAAAGACTGAATTTTCTTTTGGGGATGTCCAGTTCTCTTGAGCAGCTGAAGTAGAGTCTGCATGACTAATTTAGATACTGATTTTCCAGGCAGGTAAAATTAGAGACAAATCCCACCCATTATACAGAGTATACCTAACTTGAAAGGAAAGAATGATTACGTTCTTCAATATTAAATAGATCTGAAGGCAGATCTGTTTAAACTGATTGATCACATTCTTCTTAAATAGCATTATGTGAATATTTCCAGCATAGATCGGGAAGTATTAATGCCATGTACAAGAAGACATGACAAAAATTGAGAGGGGTTATGGCTGTTGTTCCAATAAACAGGTAAGAAGAACTACAGGAAGGGAGAAGAAAAATGTGATCTAAGTCAGGGATTTACTGCAATTTAGTAGGATGTTTCTTCAAATTTCCAGCCCACTGCCAAAAAGTACTAGAATGGTCTTTTTTTAATTGGAGACTGGGTGCAAAGCCGCTAATAGCTACCTGGTAGTAAAGATATGTCACTGCTGGTTTGTTTGATATATCATCTGAAAATACATACATTGATGTCTTTCGAGTCCTAATATATAGGAAGTTAAACAGAGAATAATATCTCTTTAGTTAAAAGAACTCTCTTCCAGTAAGGTACTATTGTTTTTTTTTCCCACTATGCATTTCTTTCCTCTGTTCACTAAACCTATGGAAATAAATCGGGGCAGGACACAAAAAGAGAAAAAACAGAAATCATCTAAACAGTGTACACTTTCAAATGACAAAATGACACTATCTGGGATCAATTGTTGTTGTTGAGTTTTTATTTGGGTCAGTAATTGCGTGACTGTTTGACAGTGGGATGCTTCTTTGTGCTTTCAGCTCCTTTCACTTTTTAGGTTGATTTAGAAACATAATTCTGAAATTAAAACCTCCAATGTTTTGCTTTCATAAATGTTTTTTTTTTTTCAAAAGAGGGCATTTTTCTCAAAAGGTCCTTGAATTCTTTCCATAGAATTCCTTAAACTCTGCCCAGGCCAACAAGTTGCAAATAGTTAAAGCTGAGGTATTTTTTTTAATGAAAACTCCATCTAAGATATTTTGCCTTTTACAGTGAAAGACTTTCTTTTTCTCATCTGCCTCTTCCGCACTTCTCAATTGAACTTTTCCTCCATGCTGTACCTCAACAGTTAAGTCTGCATTTCCCCAGACTATACCACTTCTATACATGAACTAATTCTTGTACAGAGACACCAGAGCTATCGCGACAACACTAAAATGCCTCCTGTGGCTGTGCTGTACATCTGCCCTCTCCTGCTGTTGGTGCATTTTCACTTCACCATACCCTTCCCAGTGCATTTCTGCTTGCAATGTCCTTTTTGTTTCCTGTGGGCTGCACAAGTCTACTGTCTGCAATGCTTATCCTGCTGTAAAGCCTGGAAGCTACTACTATTTCCTCATCTATTTTAGGAATCAGAGTTTTGTCCCTGTCTGCTTGTCCTCACCTTCATTTGCAGTTCCCCTTTTTTTTTTTTTTTGTCCTGGATTTTTTTTTAACAGGCTTTTATGTCTCTCTTCTTTGTTCTTATTTCTTCCCCCTTTGTTTTTGATGAATTGTGTTCTTGATCTTTTTGTCTGCAGGGACAAGGGGATCACCTGTAAAGTTAATGGAAGAGTTAATGAGGGAACGTAGGAATGCAGGAGACTGCTATTTTTAGCATACTTCGTCTTATGTAATCATTTTTTTTCCTGTGTGGTATCAAAATAGATACCAAATAGAACTTGGTTTCTGAGAAACCTGTTTTATGTCTCAGTGTTTTACAAGAAGCTCCCTTAGATACTGATACTGTGGCCACCATGCAAAAACTAGTCCTCAGGATTTGACCATGCACCCTTGCTCAGAGAAACCTCTCATGGAAGGTGATGGGAACAGTGCCTGAGGCTGCAGGGTCAAGCCACCATTTGTCTTCGTATCATGCCTAACCTCTGTGCCACTTCATGCAACGAAGGGTGGTTTTCACACGCAACGTTAAAAGCAGTGTGGCAAATATGCGGTTGAGCCCACACTGCTTCAGCCGTAATACTGATAGAGAAGCTATGGCTTTATTGATCAGGGGCATATAACGTTGCATGAACTCGGTGCAATGCTCCTCCTCGCACGCTGCTGGCTTGTGAACAAGGGGCAGTATACCGACCTGGCTGGCGGCACGGGCGAGCCCAAGTGGACAGCATGGGCAGCCCTGCAGACAACAGGCAGCACAGCACACGCCTTCCTGCGAAGGACTGGTTTGTAAAAGGTGCAGTTCAGCCCTTAGTACCGTAAGTTGCTTACGGACGGAGCTAAAACTTTTGTTTGTGCGGTAGATTTCAGTACTGCACGTTTGAGTTCCATTAGAGCCTTTATGTTATTTTGCTTGCTTCTTCCTGAGCCTTTCAGAAGTTAAAAGGAGGGATAGTAATAGCAATAGTAGACCCAGATTGTGCTGGGTCTGCATCACACATTAACTAAGATCAGGGTATCTCTTGTTCTCTCTTTCTTGTTTCACCCCACAGCTAAAACACATGCTGTCTTTAAGCAACTTGTTTTATCCAGCAAATGCCTTAAACATATACAGCAGTATTTCACAGCCCCTTTCAGGTCCTGTAGGAGATAATGCAGCCTTCTCACTGTTTCTAAGGGACAATAAAGGAGACAAGCTTGAACAAATTTTATGTGCTACAGACATATGCGGCAAATGGAGTTAATTAAAACTCTGGACCCTCACTGGAAGAATGCTTCATAATTTCCCCTTATTTCTAATATTAGGAGAACATTGTATGTCAAATTTCTTCTCAGAGTTCAAGCCTTCAACGAGTACTTCTGGATGGGCCCATCCATGTTTGGTCTGGTATTCCACAGCAGGTAAGCATTTCTTCCAAAATACACAAGTTTTAAGTAAACTATTTTCTGCAACATCTACAGATTGAATCTAAGGTCAAGCTCAGTGAGTCTCCACACTCTATTCCTTGACAATAGGATGTACTGGATGGTAAAAGCTCCTGTGTCTCCAAGAGGAAATCTTCTCTTATGAAAGAGGCATCTAGTGAGGGTCATTAGCACATTCAGAAGCGACAACTGCATCAGGAAGTCCTTGAGCCAAAAATGGCTGTAGGCTGGGAGAGTATCAGTAAGACATCTGACACAAGCCAACCCTGTGCTTAAGCTCTTCTTTGAGCATCCACCTTCCAACCACTGCCAGGAGGGAGGTTACCGTGGGAGATGGGCCCCGTCTGACCCGGTGCAGATGTTCTGTGCAGCAGTTGCCTGCCTGCAGTACTGTGCTGCTTGTGGTAAACACTCCTCCACAGCTCAGCAAGGATAAAATACTTACCTGCCTTCCAGGGGCTTTGTGAAGATTATCCCCTTATCTGTACAATGCTACATGAGCACCGAACGTTGTGGTAAGCTCCCTAGTCAGAAGATTCCTCACAGATTATGATGTCGTGTATATAATGTTTGATAGATGCTTTGACTCCAATTCTCAGACCCTCGATATAATTCATCTGGTCCTCCGGCTGCTTCCAGAGGAACAGACAGGGAGCCTCAGCACATGCCAAAACCGGGCCCAGCATGTACGTAACTTCAGAGGCACTTCAGATGGTTGATGGATCTTCCAGTGTTTGTTTTCTTGGTAAACTGGTTGGGTAGAGCCTTTTGCCGCTGAGTAGCATGGCTAATGAATCTAACTCAAAACCTAGTCATGAACCTAGATTCAAGTCAGCAATGCCAACACAACCCTGTTCAGCACGTGAACACTAGCCATTGCACTTCAAGGGCAAGTGCATGGTTCAGGCCCTGTCTTTGCAGGACCTTGCTGAAATGCAGGTCTTCAATTTGGGGAAAAAATAAAAAAAAGATGGAAACTCAGTGATAATCTTCCTTTCTCTCCGTTTCTGAACCACAGTGCCTTGCTCAGCTTACAGATCAATGGCGTGTGAGTCCCAGCACCCAAAGAACCATGTTGTCCTCACATAGGCCGGATGGCACAAGGCAGAATCAGGTGGTGCTTCCATTCCCCATTTCCTCAGGGAATGGCATCCTTCATCCCCACCAGGAGCTCATTAGGAAGGCCGGCCGTAAGCTGCGCCAGTTACAAAGTGCAGAAGCAACGCTGGGCAGTCCACCTCAGTGACGTCCCGGAGAGTGGTCGTCGGCCCTCAAATCCCCGCAGAACTTTCTGCCGCATGTTTCAGCAGAGCGAACGCCACGGCCACCGTCAGACNGGGCTGGCTGGAGTGGGCGGCGAATGAAGGAGCGAGGGCTCCGCGGGGCGCCTTGAGGGAGAAGCGAGGTCGGTCGTTGTGCCCGGGGCTGCGTCCCGCCGCGGGGTGCCAGGTACGCTGTGCGGGGCAGCCCCGAATCGGCGGCGGGGTGTGTGAGGGGACGGCGGCGCATGGCGAGGTTTGACCGCTGGTTACCTCTGGGCTCGTAGCTAAAACAGGGGGATTAGCGACAGCTCCGAGCATGCTCCCTGCGCCGCTGCGCCCCGTCGTTTTCAAAACAGATTTGCGGAGGGACCGTAACCTTTGCATAACACCCGGGACGAACGGGTGAGAGCCGGGGACGGGGGGAAATGGGGAGCAGCCGAGGAAGGAGAGGGCAGAGCCCCCGGGACCGTCCTGCCGCACTGAACGGGCGGGCGTTTGCTGCCGTGCCCGGTGGGCGCCGGGAAGCAGCTCGGCTCCGTACGGGCGAAATAAAACTGTGTGAGAAATAAAACTGTAGGAAAGTCACGAAGATGTCAGCGCCGTCTTTGAGAACGTCGGCCCTTCGCGTCCGGTGCGCAGGAGGGGAGAGGGTTGCGATGGGCACCAGTTGGAAGGGCACGGCTGTGTACATAGGCGTCGGTGTGTCCGTGGAGGAACGAACGGTTTGTGAGTGTCAGTGGGTAGACGGAGGGGGGGGTGTCTCAGGTGCGTTGAGGAGCAGTTACGCAGGGCTCCAGTCTATGGCTGGCTGCTGTAACCCCGGGGAGGTGGCCACCTCTTCGCAAGTCAAGGTGATCCCGCGACTGGGAGGCAGTTCTGCCACCGCAGGTGCTCGGAGGGCGGGGGTGGGTGGGATTCCCTCTCCCGTAGCAGGTGGTCCCTGGAGGAGGCAGACGTGTGACCGAGGGCTGGCAGGACTCTCACACCCTCTGCTAAAAACAGGCATTTCAGTCCACTGGGGGATTGAAATGGCTTGTTTAATGTCCCAGAAGGAAAAGTCTCTGGCTTCATCTCCCCAGATCATTAAGTAGGCAGAGACAAGGACCTTGTCCAAAGGGTGTTTCCTTTTGAGTTTATCTAAACTGGAGAAGTTCTGACTGTCCCCTGACTCAAGGTGACCTGCTCATTCAGTCTTAGTTGTTGGATATTCTCTTTGAAGGTGATCAGTAGTTCCTCTGAGCCAAACAACTTACGAGTGCCAAAGTAAGCCTTGAAAACATTCAGGAAAGAATATTGTTAACTCACTGTTTTTTAGGGAAGAGGGAGAGTCCCTTACTTTCATTGTTCCGTTCTAAGACGTTTCACATTACTCCTGTTATGTTCAAATTACATACCGTTGCAGTCAACTGTTTAAGAAATTGGGAGTAAGTGTTACTAGATACTTGACGTCTGAGTAAGTTTAGAGCACGATTAGCAACTCTTTCTTGAGAAAATATGGTATTCAAAGCTGATTTTTGCATCCAGAACTTGGGGCTTGTACATGAAGGACATGAAGACGCTAGCTGTATAGTGCTTATGTAGGACTACGTTTAAAAATATTTTTTCATCAGTGGTTAGGTGGGACTGGTTTTATTTTAATATTTTTTTTTTATCAGCATTCATAACAAGTGACTATTTTAACAACGTAAGTGGGAAGACCAGCAACCATGACAGAGAGGATGAAAATGATGCAGTGAAGAGGCAGCAGTGTGACTTCTTGTTTGCATTGGAGAACGAATGGGGGGAGACGGTGGCATGACCTAGAGCTCTCTATTTGCGGGTATTCAACACTGGTGCCTTCAAAAATAATGCAGCACATAATGCTTTCCAAGAGATACCGCTGGGGACATGTGGATTGTTGTGCACATGTGGCAGCATAGAAAGTGTAGCACATAAGCCAGCTACAGAAATCTTCTCCAATACAGATCTGCATTAAAAATATAAAGCTTCCTAATAGACAACCATGCTGATATTGGGCCCTGCTCAGATGACAACAAACAGCCTCCAAACTGTTCAAAATTCTGTTTAGCTGAAGAAAACTGGTGTTTGTTTTGACCTTATATACATCCCGTTGATACTGGTGCAAGGTGCTCATTCAGGTAGAAGAAATGGAAATAGTTCAGATCTTGTGTGCATAATAAAGAAGAAGAGAAAGGCAGGTGGCAGGCCATTGTCACGGTCAGGAGAGGTGGGGGAAGAGATTCGTCCCCAAAATTGCCAAGTGGAATTGCACTGGGTGCTACCATGGGCAAAGCATGGTAGGAGGTATGGCTGTAACTATAAAGCATTGATATCTTACAGTCTCAGTGGTGCAAGTACTAGTGCAGGATAGTGTATAATAAGCATATTAAACGTTGATGTATATGGTAAGCTTTCCGTTAGAGATCACTGTCAAACAAGGAAAGCGTGTAGGAATTTTGGGTGGAAAGCACTATGCTTTCCTAACAGATCCCTAGGAAGGAAGTTGTGCTGCTCCAGGTTGCAAAGTCTCCAGAACTGTCGGTGCAGGAGAAAATAGGCCACAAAAAAAGTACATTTTAAAATTTGCAGAAATACAATTTGTGCAAATTCACATTTACAGAAGTGTATGCTGATCCAAAGGATTAAGAGCTCTTAGACTTTTTGAGTGGCTGTCTCTTGAAATGTCTGCACAAAAAAGTTGTTTGGCTAGCTCCCTTCCCCCTTCAGCTTTGTCCCAGTATAAGCCCTGGAATCAGAGTAACTAGAACCAAATTCTTTGAGTGCATGAGAAACCAAACATAATGGGGACTGAACTTACAAATCTGGTGCGAGAGCTACTCTATTCTGAAGACACTAATGTGCTGTGTATATACCCTTTGAGGGGAAACTGGTGCTAAAGGAACTGCCCTTTGTGTGCTGCAAGTGCAAGAACTCTTTTAACTCTTCTGTCAAGTCACTGGCAGAACAAAGAAAAGATTGTATTAATTTTTTTTTTCACCTTTCCTCTCATTGCTGTGCTGGATTGTTGTTGTTACATACGTATGCATATATATATATATATATATGTTCTTCTAATGCAGAAGATTTTGAAATGTGTTCTTAAGAAAAAGTCTGTGAACTTTTTCCTTTCTCCAACTTTCTCCCTCTAGAACGGCAGCAGTTCTGCTTGCACCATGGCTGAGCCAAAGTCAGTGTGTGTTTCGGTGGATGAAGTGGTCTCAAACGGCACAGATAACCAAGATATTCGACTGATGAATGGACATTTAAAAAAAGTGGACAATACCCTGACAGAAGCTCATCGTTTCTCCTACCTACCCCGCAGACCAGCTGTGAATATTGAGTTTAAAGAACTGTCGTACTCTATCCAAGAAGGGCCATGGTGGAGGAAGAAAGGTGAGGAAAGCTTAATGTCCTGGCTAGCATGCAAATGTTATTGCTCACATGGATGATCATGATAGGTGAAATCAGTCTGTTGTGGATGACGAAGCAAAGCAAGTGAAGGGAGTGTGTTTTCATAGTTGCTTTTTGCTTAGCTGCCTGATATACCCACTGCCCCCAGAAACTGGGGAACGTTCCCAGAGCCTGATGCAGTGGGATGTGCAGCTCCTTGCACTCCAGGAAAATGTAGACGATAGAATCGTAGAATGGCTTGAGTTGGAAGGGAACTTAAAAGATCATCAAGTTCCAACCCCCCTGGATGAAGTAGTTTGTACAACCGCTTCTTTTTGCTTCCCAATTCTAAAGTCTCTGAAGTAAATATAGTATTGCTGTACTGCCAAATATCTGTCCTGTGATCTTGCACATCTACAGTTTATTGTTGAGGGTGGATAGAGTGTGCAGTAGTTGAAAGATGGGGGTGGGGGGAAAGAGGGTGCTTTTTTTTTTTGCATTTATGATTGGATATTTTGTGGTTATTTTTTCAATACTCTGTCAGAACAGCAAGCATCTCAGAATTTCAGAAGGCATTTGAAACCAGCATAAAAATTATTCTCTTAAAATGCTGTGTTTGAAAGTAAATACTGTGAGCTATAGGAATGTCAGCCCAAATCGTTGGCTATTGCTAGGACTGAATCCTGAGGTTTGGTCAAAGACCAGGATGCTCCTTTGCTAGCTACTTTGCTAATAATGCATGGCAAAGAGTTCACATCCCACAGAACAAGGCACACCAAAATGATACCAGGTGAATCTCAAGGAAGTGTGGTGTTACCATTTTCCTCTCACAATCCAGTTTCCCTTGTAGCTGGCTCTGAGGCAGTTCTTCTGGTGCTGATTTACTGATGGGAGTAAGGAGGGCTTATTCAGTTCTCTTCTTTATATGTTCTTGGTCTATTCCAGTTTTGAAAGGTGAGCGTAAGGTGGCTCTTGTCCTTTTTCACCTGCTTTGCATTTGTTCCTTTTATACCTTCAACTGCTTTTTGTAGCCACATGTTTCCCAGAGAATTTTGGGGCTTTGTGTGTGTGTGTGTGACTAGGTGTCTCTGAAAGGAAAACTAGGTCGTGCGGTAAATTCCTGCTAGTTAAAAAAAGTAAGCCCAAGAGAAAATTATGGAATCTTCAGGAGAATTTTGTGTGCTAAATGATTTAATAGCTCTTCTTCAAGGAATTCTCTCTTAGTACGGTGAATTGTTACAGTTGTGTGCTTTAGTTCTTTTTAAGAGATAAGCCCCTGCCAGTGTGCTGCTCACCTGAGCCATACTTCATACCTGCACTTGCTCTGAATCTATAAATCCCCTGGCTTAAACATTCCACTTGAAATTGTTTCACAAGGTACATTGCTGCTGTCTGGAAATTGTGTCATTATCATAACACCAAGGCTTTAATAGTCTAAAAATGTGTGGTATGAAAAACACTGGAGCGGTGGCTATGGCAGTGCTACTGTATGTGGGCAGCCTATGCATACAATTATTCATTTGTTGAAGGATGTGCAGACTTGAGGCTTTAATGGGCTTTTCAACATCAAAACTGTATGTACACACACCTGCTTTCTTTTAGCTATTAATTGCATGTACCCATAGTGTCCATAGGAGAAGAACTTGGTTTAGCAGCAACCTCTGTACATGCAAAATCATTTTTTATCGTACCAGGTAACTCAAATGTTGAAGGTTTTTTTCACAGAATCATTAAGGTTGGAAAAGACCTCCAAAATTATCAAGTCGAACCATCTACCTAACATTTTGTCCCAAGAAGTGGAACTATGCCATAGCATCTCACACAAGATTTAAAAACCTGAGTTTTCTTACTGGATCTCTCTCTCATTGTCGAGAAATGATCGAGGGGTTCTGTATCAAAAAACCTCTGTCCACATTTGCTGACACGCCTGAGTGACTTGGCTTGGACAAAATGGCACATCCTGGCAAAACGTCCTACTGCTGAAAAGGTTCTGTTGAGTTCTTTAGCTCTAGGGCATGGCTCTGATTGTGTCACTACACTTAGATTTGAAAGAGGAGATTAAACTTTTCTGAATATCTGTGAGCAGGAGTTCATATTCTTGCCTCTCCGCCTGATCTTGCACCATTTGTCTTTCCTCGGACCACTAAGAACTGAGTGGCTGTGAGGCATGCTGTCTGCCAGCAGGTCTTGTCACTCTTCTGCTAGCCAGGGATCTAAAACAGACTTGGAAGGTGTACAGTTGATGCCAAACTGAGCATGAGCCAAAGTGTTCTCTAACTGCAAGTAAGGTAGACCACATAATGTGCTACGTTTGGAGAACATGGCCGGATACAGGCAAGTTGTTATCCTTCCCTTCTCAGCATCGGTGAGAGCGCATCTGGAATACTGTATCCAGTTTTGGACCCTCCAGATCAACAAAGATACCAGGAAGCTCGAAGCTGTCTGTTAGAGGGGTGAAAAAACTAGTCGGGACCTACAAAGTGAAGCCGAGGAAGCCGGGCTTGTTTGGCTTGTTCAGTTGAGCGATAGGGAAGCTGGTGGACGATGTCATTCTTGTGTAAAATGGTCGTTGTAAAAGGCATCAAAGCCAGATGATACATAATGAGAGTCAGTGGTCACATACTGCCATTTGGGTAGCTTATGGTAGACATCAGGAAGTACCTGTTCACTAGGAGGTTGGCGCAGCACAGGGACAGTCACCCAGAGATCGTGTGCTTTCTCCATGCCAGAGGGGTGTAGAAGATTTGGTTGGGCAGAGCCACAGCTGGCCTGGTGATTGACTTGCTTTGAGTAGAAGGCTGGACTGGGCGACCTCCACAGGTCCCCTTCTATGATTCAGTAAATTGCTTGTCAGATTACAGAAACCTACTAGAAACAGACTTTAATACCAGCCATGTTCCGTAATCAAGGGAATGAACTAGTATATTGGTTTTAATAGAAAAACGTTTTCCATTAGAGAAATAGAAAATCAAATTGCCTAAATAATCTCAAATGAAGGTAAGGACCAAACTCTCAGATTCCTTGAGTTGTTTTAGTGATTCTGCAAACAGAATTGCTTGTGTGTAATTTGGGATATCTCTATTTAAAACCAGTGGGCTGGTAGGTGAATGCATTACACGTAGAACTATTCTGATTGCCTCTTACTGGTTTGTCCTCCAGTGGGAAGCTGGGACTACACAGTGAGTTTTAATCTATCTCTGCTCAACAGAAGGGAAATATTGTGCCTCCAAACACTGGTGGTTGTTGCAGCTCTACACTCCTTATGGGTTCCCTGTGCTAAAAGGATCTCTCATTGCCATGAAGTGAAATGTTTAAGTTCACCTTTTTATGAGAAAAGTAGCAGAAAACACACTCCTGAAAGTACAAAGTCCAATGTAGGAAGTGCAACTGATTTTTAAAAGCAATAAACTTGTGTGCACAAGCTTAAAAAGGCAAAAGGAAGATGTCTCTCAGTTCATATTGTTCTTGGGTGCTGGTCGTGGCAAGAAGTGATAAGGGATGCTGCTATGAAAATGTGCCTTTTAAATTAATGGTATTTCTATTCTGAAATGGAGCTTGGGAAAAAAAAATCTGCTATTTCTACGTCATTCTTTATGACTGTAATGAATTAGTTAAACCCTTTCATGAGTGTTGGATCACAAAGGGAGAAGTAGTTTCTTTGCAAAGACAATTTGTGCCAGCATGTTGGAGAGGAATTCAGCTAAAGAGAAACAACAAAAAATGTACTCCCTTCAGTAAAAATGGTATTTCAAAGTTATGTTAAGGTTAGCTCTAAATTAACAGGAGGAGGAATAATTAGTAATGTTGCCATTGTGTTCTGTACTTGGCTTTATTGTTCAGACAATGAAACTCATGGTACGCAACATCATTTACTTTTTATTAAAAACACAAAGAAACGTGAATTTTGGTTGTCAACAACAAAGAAGCTGAATAAGCCACGGTAGACTTCAAATTAGAATTTGTCATTGATCTGTGTCTCAGCCTTAAAATGCCTAGTTTATCTGTTAAATCTCGTTTTCTCTTTAAAAATAAGGGAGGGCATTTTCATTCTCAGATTTATATGATAAATGCTGCTCTGCTAGTTTTAATGAGGTTTTATCAAATTCATAGCAAAGATTGGTATGACTCTGGACCTGACTCATTCATGGTGTAATTCCTCTCAAAGTCAGTAGTATTAACAGGGAAGGAATCTGGCAGATGAGTCCTTGATCAAAGCAGCTGTATTTGACCCATTCTGTTCAGTAGGAGTTCTTGCCAATATGGGAATTTGGATATGGTTACATAGGTGAAGAGTTTCAGGAGGTCTCAGATGCCTTTGACATTTTCCCCATGAAGCCTTCAGAGAATCGGTCAACTGTTAGAATCAACTGCTTCCGCAGTTCTGAAGGAAACTAGTAACTACTCTGGCAGGGGGGTTGGACTAGATGGTCTTTCGAGGTCCCTTCCGACCCGAAACATTCTGCGATTCTGTGATTCTGTGATACTGCGATTCTGTGATTCTGTGACTTGATCCAGATCTTGTGAGGTTAAGGATCTTCCAGAACTGAAAGTGTGTCTCAGTCTTGGAACCCAGCCTACCTTCAGGCATGTCCCAGGGATCTCCTGCGGGTTAGCAAGGTTCAAAATTTGCTTAAGAGACCTGCAGAACTGGAATAGAGACACCATGTTGTAAGATTAAGACAAACTGGTAAAGCCAGAAAAAGGTAACATAAGCATGCAGAAGAAATAATAGGGCCGCTTAGTCCAGGAATGTCTTCTCCTTTGGAGGGGAAGAGAAAGAAGACGGTCTGACATTAGATCCAGTGCAGGCTCCTTAAATGTGGAAAAGCAGAGCTTCAGGACAAATGTGGCCAAAATTTCACTGTCTTTTCACAAAGCCATTTATCTAAGGGTTAAGAAAGAGATCTGAACATGGATCTTATCTTGGCTTCCGAGCTGTTCATTTAAACTGCAGTTCAAAATGCAAACCACAGAAACATATACTGGCTTTATCAGTTTATAGAAAAATTGTAGATGCGTAAGGTTTTAACACTAGAACTGCCTGAAAATTATTTGGAAGAGGATTTCAGAGAAAAATCAGTGCCTTAGGTTTCTGCCTTTTTGTTAAAAGCATCATAAAGTAATCTGAATAGAATGGGTGATTTGGGAGGACAATTATGGATAGGCCCAAATATGAAGAGGACATGCAAAGTATTTTGGAGCCTTCTGTCTTGGTCAAATTCATTCAGCTTTACACTTGAAAAGATACATACATTCTGTATGCCCACCAAAGGACATTTATTCTATTGTTTCTAGATGGTTCTGTTGTAATGTAGGATGGAAATGAAAATACTGTTTCTACATAGCTTGAGTGCATCCAGGAAGAAAGTAATAATGAATTTGCTTTCAAAACTTCACAACTCAGGGATTACTTTTTTTTTCTTGTACTTGTCAGTATTCATGGTTAATTAGGCAACATTTTAGTTGGAAATTTCTCTGTTGTTATTTTTAGGACTGTAATGACTCATTTGTGCTGCGTTTGAGCATAAGTTCTGGTAGGATTTGGTCTTTAGTAACCTCGGAGGGAACGGGCTCCAGCCAGTCAATATGCAGCCGGGTATTTTTATGGAGAGGTTTAGTAGCAATACATAACTTTCATGCTCAGCAGAAAATGTGATATTTCTGTTATTTTGGGTTTGTTCTAACAGCTCAGAGCCTGTGGAAACAATCTGCCAGAGAGGTGCTGTCATTTCTCACAAGGTTGTTGCTTCACAGCTTTGAGATTCAGCACGTTCAACGATAGGAGCGGAAGGAAGGAGAGGAATGAAAGACCGTGCTTAATTCTGGATGGCTCCGTTGTACCCGATGAGGGAGCATGGAGTGTTTGGCAGGTTACTTGATATTCATGAAACGCGAAAAGTGGCCGTTACAGTCCCGAGATAGTGTCACCGGAACAGCTAGATACTTACATTTCAGCTAGGAGTTCTGTATATTATGTTAATACTGATCTCCGCATAAGATGGAAACTTAACCCGCTGTCAAATCGTCAGCAGAGATTTAAACAGGCTGGGTTTTGCTGATTTGCTTTGGTGCTCCGTTACGAATTAGTTCTGCTACGTGCGCTTAGACAGACCTGCTTCTTTTTATTTACTTAGGCTTCTTTTTGCCGCATTCTTTCTGTGACTTCATTTAAAAGCTTCCCCCCACCCCTCCCCGAGATATCCAAAGACCCAAATGAAAAAGGCGAGCGGGGCGGGGGGAGGGGAGGACGGGAGAGATGGAGAGGGGAGGATTTGCCCTAAATTATTTGCTAATCCTTGCTCGAGGAGTCGGAAAAAGCCTGCGCTCATCCCCAGCAGGTGCACTGCGGTAGAGGTGCCGCATGCCCAGCCTGGGTCTGGCCCGGCGCGGTTACTGGCGGGCAATGCACGGCAGTAACCCGGCAGGGAGATGCGCTCGCCCCGCCGCCCGGGCCCTGGTTGGCTGCTCCAGGCGCTGTTGCTAAGATGGGAGGAAAAGATGCAGAACAGTAAAAAGCAAACCCCACTTCGCGAGAGAGGGTTTAGGAGGGTTGCGGGGTTGTCGGGTTTTTTTTCTGCCTTTCTCTGACAGATGGGTTGTATTGTTTTCGTCCGTTTTTTGCCTGCTTTGTCTGAGAGCGTGTTTTCATCCCGGAGTGCAGGATGTATGCAAATTAAGATCCATATGTTAGGGAGAATAAACAAGTTAAGCTGGTTGAAATGAACCGCGGTACTAGTGAGAAGCTCTTCAAGCAAGTATTTTGTGGATTCTTTTTCAGTCACTTAAAACATTAGCAAAATCAATGGAAATGCAACATGGCTTTTAGCAGAGGATTTCTAAATGCAGGTTTCAACCTTGATAAAATCCATGCAGTTTTTCTTTTAACACTTAAGCTGTCTCAAGGTGGTAAAAATACACTGAGTAGTCACTGTTACCAGAATAGTTCACGGCGTTTTATTAAGTGATATATAACTCTTCCTGGTGTCCTTTTGCACGGGTTGTATAAATTGGAGGTTATTGGGAACAAGTCTTGGTCAGCCCCTTTGTCTGACCTTCTGCTGTTTCCCAATGTGACCTTACTTCAGCAATACTTATTTTCTTCCATGCAGTACTCACTGTTACAGTTGCGGGTTTCTTTTGGCTTTTTTTTTGTACCTGGAACTTTTTATGGAAATGTGTCTTGAGTCTGACTCAGTGAGTTTTGGTCACTGAGTCTTTGTGTAAGTAGAACATATTTTTCTTTTTTCTCTTTGCTGTATTGTTTATTGAAAGCAGACATTGCAATGACCTGAGTGTTTTTCATTCTAGCTAATTTTTTAATACATTAAAGTTTAATAGTTACTACCATGAAAACCTGTGGCCAAGGAAGGAAGTTTTCTACAGATAGAAGTTAAAATATTTCAGAATTTATATGCCAGGGAAGTGGTGATGGCAGTGGTGATGATGGGCTGTCGGGAGTTTGAGCTGTGATCTCTGCTGTTTCTATCTCACAGTAAGCTTATCTTGGGGGCTGGCTGTAACTCACCCTGACAGCCCTCCACTAGAACTTTCTGTACACTGAGTGGGATTTGATGAAATGCTTGACTGTCCTCTGCATATATGCAGTCATGTCTTGCTCGAGGTGTTGAGGAGGTAGAGACAGTGTGCACCATCAAACGGGTGTACTTTTTTTCACATTTCAAAGTAGAATTTGGTCCATAGTCTGAAGATATGTCTGAAGTCTGAAGGAAGATGAAGCAGGAGTCATTCTGCAGTTGAAGGCTTCAGCCATCAGATTATTGATTAAGGTTCTCCATAACCTTAGTAAAAGGAAGGAGAAATCACAAAAGCAACCATTAATAGAAGGTAGCTCAAGAGCAAAAATGCTGTTGGAGTCCATTTTTACTTGTGTATTTACATACCATTTTGGAAAGTGCCTTCTGGAATCCCATGGGGTCTAAACTTACATGCTTACTAAGGCAGGTCTTTCGTTCTCAGGGATTTAATATCTCAGAGTTCAGCTCTGTATTCTCTAAGAAATGGATTGCTTCACACTTCCCTGTGGTATTGTTCTTTTAGGTAAACTGCCTGGCTTTGGGAAAAAAAAAGTACGAGGAATGTGGTACTACTCAAAATGTGACAGACCCTCACAAGGAGTACTCAACTGCATTATTATTTACAACGGCTAGTTAAACAGAGGACTACCTTTGTCCTCTATTAGAAAATAATGTTTGATCTTACTATTAAAATTAATACCTCAAGACTTACTCCAAACAACACGCAAGGAGAATACCAGTGTAATGTACATGATAGTTTATCACACAGGAGCAAACTGATTTGGATTTAAAGCTAAAGCATTGCAAACTGAAGGCTGGACATTCAATCTCAAGACAAATGTCCTTGAGGCAGAACTTCAATGCATTAGCCAGAATGGCCATCTCCAGAACCTCTGGTGATGAGGTGTGCAAGGATATATCTCCAACATAAGACTGAGTTTCTGACAAAAATAAACTGTGAGCTTAGGTCAGCTTGCCATTACATGAAGTCAGAGAAGGTCCACCTGGCCCAGTGTCTCTTCACTGACAGAGGTGGAGCTGAATGCTGGGGTAAGAGTTCAAGTGCAGGTAAGCGTGTAGTAATAATGTTGCCCTGGGTTCTTGCAGCTTGCAACTCTGTGATTTCCTTGAACTAGATGTATCTTTGTGTTTACTAGCTCCTGATGGATTTTTATTTTGTGAAGTCATTGACTTGCTCTCTGAACCTAAGCGGGCTTTTGGTGTTCATGCTGTCATCTCACTATGTGCCCCCTTTGTCAAACCATTCAGGAGTAGGGTGAACAGCCCATAGCCCAATGAAGATTTCCTAAGACTCAGAGCTAAGCTTTCTTCATTGACTGACCGCTCACTCCTACTCTTTTGTTTTCTGTTGCTTTATCTGCTGTCTCATTTATTTGAGAACTGGCCATTTACCATCTTGTCAGATTCATTTATTTAAGAACTTTAATAAAAGACCTTGTTGAAGCATGACATCCATGTAAGATGACAAAATGGCCCACTTTTTTTTAAGATACTACTTCCAAAAGATATCAAATGCAATTTATATTAACAAATCTTGTATCGGAGACTTCTGCACAAGATCTGTTTGTTTTTTTCTCTGTCACATGCATTTTACAGTAACAGGCTGAAGTGTTACAGGTTTGGAAGGCCTGACCACTGTGCTGTCTTTGAACCTAGAAGCTCTAGCAGTTTTTAACACCATTGGTACTGAGGACAGCAAAACCACCAGCCCTTACTTAGACTGTGCCATGTGGAAAATTCACTTCTCTAGTATGAAGGTAGTTAGCAAGCACAGCTTTAATGCCTAGGACTGACAGTGTCCTCATCAAGCCCTGGACCAAACTGTAGCAGACATCTTCGTGATATCAAAGCCTATATTATATAGGAGATGAAAAGACTGAGTGCCCAGATCTGTCCAAACTTTCACCAGCTTTCAAATACATGAAAAGAAGTTACATATGTATAACATACGTATGCATGAAAATAAGGTGTAATAAAATATGCATGGAAGAATTACTGCCCCTTTCAACCAATTCTTTAACTTGTTCATCCCCAAACCTACATGTTAAGTATGATGGAAGAGGGTCACAGCACATACATAGAACGCCAAGCAATTTTGGCTATTGTCCGTAACTATTTGAATCTGTGTAGCTTCCTACAAATAGATGTTCTTATATATTTCATTTGTTCCTGAAATAATTATCAGGAGACCTGTTGAAATATCTCTTGGATGATGATTCAGATGTTTGAAAATGGCTCCCTTGTGAATTTTGTGCTTTAGTGCAGAGGTTTCAATTTAACTTGGCCTTTAGATACTTCCTCTCATAGAAAAGAAGATCTTAGAATGAATATTTGATACAGAACGTAAGTGGTAGTATGAAATACAGAAGGGCTAATGCCATGTAAGTGCCTCTGGAAGGAGGAGAAAATATTTCCATCTAAGAAGTGGTGTGACTGGAGACATATGCTGCAGTATGTCTCGAGTCGTGCAGTGGCAACCTTTGTAACTGCGTTACCGGATTGGACTTTCTTGTCGTTGCTTGGTTGGTATTCTCATTTACAGTTCGTTTAGACTTTGCTGATTTCAAGGGAAGAAACAGATGCACTCTGAAGGCTTAATTCTCTTTAGAGAGGATAGGGATGAAGCTGTCCAAATTCTTATCAGAAGTACGTGGAATTACATAATAGTCGAGCTGAGTTAACCGCTTGTTTTTGTTCTTTTTTTTTCTGGTTATGTATCTGTTCCAAAGAAAAGTAAATGGCAGAGACATTGGCTTTACAAGATAATTTACCATCTGCCTCTCATCTAGTATCTACAGCCTACATCTTTTGTGTAAGAATCATATTTCTTCCTGCTTTGCATGTTTAGAATAATAACAAATGTTGTTTATAATGGCAGTACATCTGTTACAGCGGAGAGGAGATGGAATGTGCAATGGCCAGGTTCCTGGGTAAATGACAATGAGACCTCTGCTCTGTCTCTTAATGATATTCAGAGGGTAGGCTTTTATGCCAGACAAGAGACCAAAGGAATTTCAAATCAAGTGATGCACCCAGTTAATGTAAAATTTGAGGGGGGTGGGGGTGAAATAAATCTGAAGGTTTTATGGTCTTATTAAGAAATGGAGTTAATTTCTGCCCTATTGTATCTATTTTGTGCTTGTGGAAGCAGTCAAGTGGATGAGGCTGCACCGACAGAGCATGGCTGGTATAATTTTTTTAGTCATGATCCAGTTATTACCTCAATGCTTCAGAAATTAAACACTCTAACAGCACCAGCATGACAGGGCTAGAATTGGTAAATGAGTGCATGATTATAAAGAAAGGGATTAAAGGCAAATATTTGCTATGAGAGGAAGTGCAGATATTTTTTTCTGGGTGAAAAAGCCACAAACTTTGGACGGTGTACTGAATATGAATATTAAGGCCTGACTATCTAAAATAACTATTTGAGGCTCATAAAGCTGAAGCCTGTGGGTGGCTGTCTGGGACTGAGTTCCATTTCCTTCTCCACTTGGAGAGGTGAAGGTCATTGGCTGCCACCAGGGAAATGTGAGAGTCAAAGTGACAAGGAAAGATGTGGGGGGGTACATCTGTGAACTGCTGGCCATGAAAAGTTACTCTCTTGAGTTCAAATTTTGACCGTGAATCTTGGAGAATTACTTGAAAATACTAGGACCAATTTAGGGGGCTGCATTTGTACTGGGTAGGTTAGGAATGTTGGCCCTCTGAGCCTCAGCTGAGTCTCTGTGCTCGGTGTGACCAGCCTTTTATCATTCATTCAGGCAAAGACATTTTTTAGAACTTCTTGGCTGACATGATTTTTCTAAGCTTTATATTTAAAAATAAATGAAATAATGTGGCTGGCCGGTCGCTTGTTTTATTCCATAAAAAGTTTCCCTGTGATCTAAATCATCATTGAAGTGGAACTCACACTGGCACATTTTTACCCTCAAACATGGAAGTTTTAGGAAAGTTGTGAGTAACTGCAAATGAGGAATCGACTCGCTGCCACTTGTGATTATAATAAATCAGGTTCTGCTGTCATAAAGGCTGAGTTATGAGTATGTGTGCAAGCTGCTATATCAAAAACAGTCAGAGGAGTTTGACAGACACTCCTGAATAATTTCTTGTCCTGAAGAATTAGATTTCTTGTCCATGAAAAAGATGATGTAAACCTCAAGGAAAAATACACTACCTAAAGTAGTCAAAAGTCCATGAACCCTGGGATTACTGCAAGATAAGATGTTCATAAAGAATGATTGTGTCTTGTCCAGTAATAGTATGGCACCTGGGGACTCAAAAAAAAAAAAAAAAAAAGTGAAATTTTAGAATATGCATAATGACACTTAGTGTATTTACTTTTTAGCCTGCAAACGGAAGTAATAGCATCAGTCTCCTGAATCCCATATACTCTAAATACACCATATATATATTATAAAAGCAAAAAAAAAAAAATAAAAATAGAGCAGGCCCATGGCTGCAGCATTTTAACACTCAGCATTTGCATCTTATTGACAGGTAACAAAAATAAACTCCCCAAACAAAGTGAGTTGTAGCAAAAAATGGTTCACATTCTGCAATAAATCTAGCTTTAAAGCCAACCTACAACTCATCTCAGACATTCATACTGTATCACTTTAAAAGTACAGGGCCAAATGAACCTTGAAATCATTGCAATGGCATAATGGATAGAGTTTACCCAAGGAACAGCTATTGACAGTCTGCCAGGAGTGTTATCTTATGATAGAACATTTTGGACCAAATTCATCCATGGTATAAATGAACTGAAATGAATAAAGCTTGCTGAAGGAAGAGTATGGCCTAACACGTAAGACACTTTTCCACTCATTAGTATGGTTTACTGATGAAACTGCAATCTGAAAAATACAGAATGTGAAATATCAGAGCTGAATGTCAACCAATATGCTGGTTGGGCCAGACTTTTGACTGCAAAGGTAATAAAGAAAAGGCCATCTCTTTCCCACTCCCTCCCATCAGCCACGCTTTTAACCTAAGAAAATTTGTCCTAGTTTGAATTCTAACTCCTGTTCAGATATTCAGCATTACAAATGAGAGAGTGAAGGCGCGTTTATGTGGTGATGGAAGTGTGTCAGCAGACATAATCCAATATAGGTTCCAATTTCAGAGTGCAAAGAGTAATATATTGCTTCTTGCCAAGATTTCTAGATTTTCTTTTTAGTAATCTATGAGTATATTGTACGTGTATTATCTTTACATCTATAGATAAATGTCTGATATTAATATGTGTTTATAGATGCATCTAATATATTTATATAGATATGGGTAAATATAAGTCTGTGAATATATATATGCACATATATTTTCTCTCCTTTCATATATATGTGTATATATACACATGTGCCCATATACTTAAGTGTATTTATTTATGTACAAAACCTGTCTGTGTATCACTATAACAAATATTTTGAAGGTAACATTTTAATAGAGGTGTATACTCCTCCTCCTTTGTAGTGACTAGATGATATAATTATAGAAAAGCAGTAACAACTTGATTCTTTTTAAAAAGAAAAGCATATTGGTTGCTCAGAAGTGGATCAAGTCTGTTGCTACTGGATTAACAGCGTAACAAGCTACAATAGCAGGAAGAATGACTCTAAAATGGAAGCTGTTGTATCCACCTGAATGCCAACGATGTAAAGGACGGTACAACGAAAAGACAGCGTTTTGCTGATGCTGTTCAATAGGGATTTATTGCATTTCGTAAGTAGAGTAATTTTCTGCTCTTAGTCACTTCTCTCGTAATCAGATTGCTTGTGCTTTGTTTTCTTTAGAAGTTGTAAGAAAGAATGGATTGGAGCTCTCGTGTGTATCGGTGATGGGTCCAATTCATACATGTTTGGACAATTTTCCCTGCTGACATCATTGTCTGAATTTCCTTCTTTATTAGCTGAGCATTACTACAACTCGCTTTCCTGCTGGGTGTAAAGGAGAGTATACTTGCGTGCCAGATAAATGCGTGCTACTTCTGTTTGTTTGAATGGTGGTTTGCTGGGGATGGAAAACAGGAAGGAGTGTGTCTTGGGGTGCAGAAGGAAGATATCGAGGTTTTATGTAAACTTGTGATGGGAACATGTGCTTCATGAGCCACTGAGTGAGTGGTGCAAAGGACAGGAATATGGTGGAGATGCTCTTCTGGCTGATTTTCTTGGGGGCTGGAAATGTCCTTTGACTGCACTGAGGAAGGCAAATAACAGCACTCAAGATCTGCAAATGGAGGGTGCTTCCCAGACACAGCTCTGTGCTCTCACTGGATGTCCACATTCCCTTGTGGTGACATTTGCCTTCCCTGAGCACCTCTGATGTGGGGAAGGGAAAGGGCTGGTGAGGGTAATGTCTGATTGTGGTCAGCCTGGACAGGATCCACACTGTGTACCACTTACACCTGACCAGGGGAAGTTTAGATTGGATATTAGGAAAAACTTCTTCACCAAAAGGGTGGTGAAGCATTGGAATGGGTTGCTGAGGGGGGTGGTGGAGTCGTCATCCTTGGACGTGTTTAAAGAACATCTGGATGTGGTCCTTCAGGAGATGCTTTAGTGTTAGGCAGTGTAGGGCTTTAAGTTGGACTTGATGATTAGATGGTCCTTTCCAACCTTTATGATTCTATGATTCTATGATTCTGTGATCTCAGAGGTGTGAGCAGGAGTACTCCATGGTTTCTTCTTCACAAGGATGAAGGGAGTGAGATAGGGGTGGCAAGAGCTTCATTGTTGCCATTGCCTTTTTTGATGGCCACTCTAGTGCTGATACACCTCAGGATTTGTGTGAATTGCTCGGTGCATTTTATAAGACGTTCTCTGCTGTCTTCTCCAGCTCCCCTAGTTATCCACACTTGTAGCCATTCTGTGCAAGTGCTGACACTAAAACATGTCGGAAAAAATGGCTCCAAATGCTTCCATGGTGTTTACAACTGTACACAAGGAAAGGAGATTGAAGATATAGTCAAGATTAACCTCTCCTTTTGTATCACAGTATCATTATCTAATTAGATCAGAAGCAAAGCCCTGCGGCTTAGTCAGTATTAGAGCGTAGGCACCCATTTCAGGAGGAAGCCTTTGAGAAGAGCAATCTTCAGCCGTCCACCTACACTATTTTCTTTGTGGCTTTGCAAGATGGAAAAAGTGACAGATGTAAACCTCTCCAAAGGCAGTTGCATCTTCTTCCATGTGTTGCCTTTAAAGAGACTTCTGCTCTCTGAACCGCTGACTCTTAGATGATCCCTGCAGATGACCCTTGGCTTTGCTGTCCCTTGGCTGCCAGGGCAGAGACAGAACAGCTCTGATGGAATTCAGTGGGTCATACCCTGAGGGGAGGGTCTACTGGTTTCAAACCACTGTTTTGTTACAGGCACAGGTAGCTGGAACACATGGAACTGGAGCCGTGATTCAAATAATCTGGATGGAGAGGAAATGGGAAGGAGTGAGGAATTATTCCCAGTTGCCCGAAAAGGTCCTTTACCTGAACGAAGACTCTTGTCACCCAGTAGTTTCCCTGTCTTACTGCAGAAAATGGCCAAGGTAGTTTAAATATAGGGAGGTATTTCAGCTGGGGCTGTTGCTACACAATTCATAGGTCCAGTTCTTGGGACATAGGGACTCATGCTTGATTTTGGTTTTGCATTAGTTCTAAAATAACTTTCTGGTTTAGGTTCAGCAAACATCCCTCTAGAAGAGCATGTCTTGTGCAGTTTCCCCAAGCATTCTTCTGAATAACAGATGGTGCGATTTTTGTGGGCACAGCCAAACTGTGGATTTGATTAAGTTTTGAATTTACCACTCTATGTGAAACTAATCCTGGTGTGACCTTTGCTTTACTGATGTATAAGGGTCTTAGAGCAGTGCTTTAGGTTCCTGTAGGAAAACACAATGTAGCAAACACTTTTGTTTTATTGGGACAGTTTATCATCCACAAAAAAATGGAGACTGTGAGAGAGAATAGAGCGGATAGATTCTGTCCCCGCTTCAAGATCTTGATCTTAATATTTGATGTCGGTTGACTAAGAGCATGGGACCATGAGTCTGATGAGGGCATGTGGAGGCTACTCTGCTAACAGTAATATCAACCATAAAATACACAAAACCTCTTAAAATATTGCAAATACAGAAGTGGAAGCTCATCGAGATAGCAGAGTCTGAAAGCACTTTATTTGGTTTCACTCAGGTCTCCGTTGGAAGTGGAGTGGTGACTCAGTTTTAACACGTACATACAGAAATTTAAAAAAAATGGTAATATTTTGAAAATGTTGTGATCTGATGACAGAGCAGTTACCCAGATTGTTGCAACCCCTGTAAGCATAGTGTAGTCACACCTGTTGGTATGAAGACAAAAACGATAGAGGTGGTGCATTCGCCACTTGCACGTAATGACCAAAAGTGTTTAGCTAGCCCTGAAACCAGAACTAACAATATTATAGATGTGCCTGGTTTTTCCATTTGCACACAGACTACATCTGTGATCGTTTTCCCTTGTTCTGTCACATGCATTTAGCAAAAATGGCAAGAAAACTTTGAACTTGTGCATCTCCCTTGTGGCACTGTGCTGCCTTGTAGAAGGACTGTGTAGCCTGGCAGACTGCAATTGCTTTATCACTCTGTAATGAAGCTGCTCATCTCACAGTGTGATTTTAAATTATACTTAGGTATATCAGATACTTTTAAAAACATGGTTTGCATGAGTGGTTGTACCTAATAGATAGTAGACGACATTTTTCTGGGGACATCTCATAGCAGTGAGAGACAGGCGTGACAGTCAAGATTCAGATCAGTCTATGGAGCTTTCTGCTGTGTAAGAGGCTGGGTCCAAGTTAGAAAACAAGTTAGGCTCTCTTTATAGACAAAAGATTTCACTGATGGTCAATGGAGTGTAGATTACTATTCATTTAATCAAAAATGAGCTGAACGAGTGACACCTCTCATTTACTAGGAGGAGTAACTGAGGCGAGGTGTACTAGACCAGCAGCTGAGCACCCACACAGGTGCTCCCTCAAGTCTGCCCTCCCAGAACAGGGGAAAGAGTCAGAAGAGAAGAAGCTGAAAACTTGTGAATTGAGATCACGGCAGTTCAGTAAGTGAAGCAAAGCTGTGCTCACAAGCAAAGTGAAATAACAGGAGCTAATTCGTTGCTGCTGCTCATTGTCAGGCAGGTGTTCAGCCACTTTCTGAAACACAGGGTCTTTGCACGTGGAAGGGTCACTTGGAAAGACAGACTTCAAACGTCCGCCGTTCCTCCCTTTTCCCCCAGCTTTAATTGCCGAGCACATTGTCGTATAGTATGGGATATCTCTTTTATCAGCTGTGCTGGGTGTGTCCCCTCCCAGCTTCTGGAGCACCCCAGCCTATTCTGAAAAAAAAACCAGAAAGCCTTGACTTTGTGCAGTCACTGCCCAGCAATCACCAAAACACGGTATGTTACCAGTACTATTTTAATCACAAATCTAAAACACAGCGATGTAGGGGCTGCTCTGAGGAAAATTAACTCCAAAATTAACATCCCAGCCAGACCCAATAGCATAGCTCACATGCAGATGCTTACATTGGAGATGTTTGCAACTGGTGAAAATAAATCCTGTCGGAGATTTTGAGTTCCCGATATATCAGTATTCCTACGTGGAAGGTAGGATATGGATATTGTTCTAATGGTGTCTCTTTATTACTTCATTTAAAGTCACAGCATTTATGAGGAAAACCATGAAAACAACCTGAACTCTGACCTCCTTTTTCTTTATTGTGTCTTCGTGTATGTTAATAATTAGCATAGATCAACGACTTACAGAAGTATGTTAAGCATAGATTGACCAGTCATATAGAAGTAATATGGTAAGAGAACAAGAAACCTCAAGAGAAAAGGCAAGTTTAATTTTCTGGTAATGTATCCAACCAGCATTTTTATTTTTTTTTTTTTCATTTTTAAAATATCCTTGTCAGTTTAGTTGATGGTCAGGAAGAAATGGGAACATGTTGTCTTGACTTTGGAGAACAGATACACTTTGGAATGTGGTTTACAGGGACATTTAATTAGAAGGATGTGAGAAGACCAACACTCTTCATGTCACTGTCTCTTACTAGTGATATACATGAGTCTTCAGGCCTTTAACCTAGCTAATTTCTTTTGATGGACATACAGTTTGTGGAGGAAGCAACTACTTTCACTACCCTTTTTTTCCTGTCCCAGTAGACCAGTCAGATCAGCCAGCATCCACCTTAAGTCTCTCCATAGCTTACTCCTTATATTTCCATTGAACAGTTGAATAATCTACTTGTAAAGAGGGACAGAAAGTGTCAAAATAAGTTCAGCTGTTACTGGGAAATAAACCACTGCAGAAATAAAGTATAAGTGAAAGAACTGCTAACACATAGGGTCTCCTGATGACCCTATAATGAAAATCCCTCTGGAAATTTTCAATACCTTATTTTTCTTGGAAAATGATAGTGCCTCAGAGTAGAAACATGATGTTTCTTTGCTGTATTTTTCTAACTGCATTTTCATGGATATTTGTTAGGTCGAGGACTTTCTAATTAGGAAGAGAGAAAACCCAATCAAACTGATCACCAGGGCACTTAAAAATATGAGACACCCAAGTCAGAGTTTTTGATCTGACTGAAGGACTTAGACTTGATTCACCCTCATCTCAGTGGTTTCCAGTGGCCTCTGAAATGACTGGTTTGTAAAAAAAAACAACCAAACAAAAAATTCCCCACCAAAACTCAAATTTGAGTTTTCTCTCTGCCTCAGAATAAGAACAAAGTGGAAACGTGATGTGGAAATCATGCTTTTGTGAAGTGAGTTACTGCTTCCCAACTTACTTTACTAATTATTTTGTCAATAATTTAGAAAAGAAAGAATTTCCAAAATGCTGAATGATTCTGATGCCTTATTTTAACATGTCCTGAAATTGTGAATTGAGGTTCATTAGTCTTTTTTTAAACTTCAGCTAATTTTAATGTGTACATTTGATTTTTTTTTAGTATGTGAAATAAAAGTTAATCAATTTGATGATACTTCCATTTAAGTGCATCTGTCAAGTGATTATTTCTCTTTTGTGTGTGAAATGTCAGAGTTTTTCTTCTGAAAATTCTTATCTTTACATGGGACATATTTATTCATAAAACATTTAATTGCTCAGGATACATGGTTAGCACTAAGAATCAAGCTTTGTTCGTACTTCTCTATAAGTTTCAACTAATCCACAATATAAAATGTAGGTCAGTTGGAGCTTTTTCAAGTGGGTAGAAATTTAGTAGTTTATGGTAGTTCCATGGATGTATGGTCTCTGCAAGGCTGCCAACTTTTTCCGTTCTGAATTGTGAAAAAAAAAAAAAAAAAAAAAAGCAGAAATTAGACTGCTGAAAGGCACTCATTCTAACTCATTTTCATTCCAGAAGCAGCAATGCCCTGTGCATTGGGTTTTGTTTGTAACATATTCAGTACTGACATGCAACAGAAGATGATAATTAGTTCAGTGGTGTTTAGAGGATTTTATATTTAGTTTGCTGACAATGAAAAGTATTTTAATTTGGGCAGCTTCATTAGTGTAAATATTCAAGAAGAGAGTTAAAACCAGAGTTGTTCTAAGTAGAACGAGAGAACTGGAGGTAATCCAGGGTTTATTTCCTCACACACTTCAGTATTTCCTTTATTTTTACATTCAGGGTCCTAGGTTATATCTGTTACTTTCGATGAGTGCTACAATAAGCTAAATCTATTATCCCATGTTTCTATTGCTTGAAAGTCTTCAGAGCGTTAAGAAATGGGCAGAAACAGTATGACTATTTCTGAAAGTAAAAGTCTCCCAGGACACATCCATATGGCTGGCCACAGGGATGTCTTGCTGCTGTAGGAGCCTCTTCAGCCTCAGCAATTCTTCTGAACATGACTTCTGTTCTCATTCGCTGACCTCTTCCAGTTTTGGAGGCAAATCTCTGAAGTTTTTATCCATATTTCTGCTCCTGGGTGTGGATAGTAGAATTAAAGATTCAGTTTAAAATTTACTTCTTAGAACGTATCTGGTATTTGCCTCTGAGAGTGTTTGAAAGGGTCTTCCTGGCTCCAAGTGTTCCTCGGCCTGTTTGTGGGAGAGTGTGGGATGGGAGCAGTGGGAATTAGAGGAGGTGGAAGTACTTCTTCCAATTTGCAGTTGGATAAATTCCTGCATTAACCACTATACATTGTTAGTTAGTCTGCCCTTGTTTCAGTAGAATTGGCTTGAGAGAGTGGGAAGAGGCAGGAGAAAGATGCACAGGAGTTGTTCAATAGGTCAGATGTCCAAGGTGCTTGGCAGTTCCAATTGCCTGTTTTTCAGAGAAAGTTCCTGCAACAAACAGTTGTCGCTATTGCAGTTGAGTAAAACTACTGTGAAAAAAATGCTTTTGTTTGGTGTCAAATGCAATATTTAGAGTGGCTGAAGCTGATGTGTGAACTGTGATTTTTTTTAAAGGTCAAGCATTGTGGCAGCTTTTAAATTTCAGCAACCAGAAATGAAAACATTTTTCAAAACCCAAGATATGTGACTTCTCATATCTGCAAGGGCTAGGAACAAAATGTAATCCTGTGAGCACGTAAATCATCGCAGAAATCTGTTTCGAACAGTGACTCTTGTTTTTAATAGTCTGGAAAAAATATATGGTTTTTTCCTATGCAGTTTTCAGGAGACATTTCCTCACATTCCAGTTTAACCTAGAGTTTGTGATAAACATGTATGCAGAAGTATTAGGGAAAGCTTTCCTTTACACAGCAAACTCTTTAGAATAGATACTGCTATCAGGCCCAGCTTGGAGGAAGGAGATGCTATCTAACTTCAGTTGTTTCTGCTGTAAATCTAGAAAGCCCCAGGGCATTCCTCTCTAGCCCTTACACAGGTAGGTAGGAGGAGAGAGCCAAAGTTTTACTTTTGCTTTTTTCCCTTCCGGCTTTCTTGCTGTGTATGTGCACATGTGGGTGGCGAGAGGCTGGGAGGAGGAAGGGAGAGAGCAACAGTGAAAAATGCGGTGACTCTGAACATCAACACAGGAGACCCAAAGTAGTCTTACATGAGGGAAGAAGCATTTCTGTGTCTCTTGTTGCAGAGTGACCCAGCTGGATCTGCACTTCGAAGTGAAGGCAGATGGGGCAGTTCAGTTCATAACAGCTGCTGGGCTATTTTGAAAAATCTCCTACTTGAAGATTTTTTTTCAAAAGAAAAGGGGATGTTGGGAAGGGTTCTGGTTTTGTGTTTGTAAGACAGTGAATAATACTATTTGAACTTTGAGGTATAAAGGTTCTGTAATTATGAGAAATTGCTTTCTGCCTGACTGGCTTATGTAAACAGCTTTTGTCTCTAAATGTATGTAGCAGGCGTGTGACTTCAGTTTGTCATTCAAGGGAATGTGTCAGCCTTTCATTTCAAATTGTATTGGCTCTTCTTTTGTCAGGAAAGACCTTTCTTGCGTGCTTAAGTAACAGAAACAAAGGCAATTAGAAAAAAGGCAGCAAAAAGCAATTATCAAACACGGATTAGGCTATGGATATTGCTTTGAAAAGATATTTCCACTAGATTCAGAAGAAGGATGAAGCAGTGCGCCATTCATACTGTTTGTGTTTTTTTCTCCCTTTCATGTTTCCGAAGACTTGAAGATAAATTAGGGTAGCTATTTTCTGTGGAGGCAAAGTACAAGCCATGCCCCAGATCTCCAAATGCTTCAGCATGTAAATACTGCTTCTGAAGCCATCAGGTCTTACTGCAAGTACAGATTTATTTGCATTCATGTTTGGAGGTTACTTTCGTTCATTGACCCATTTAGTTGTCATCCTCGATCCCCAGTTGCAGGCATATGGCTCCTTGTGCACGCGTAGGGAAGATGAACAGCTTTAACTCCCTCAGGCGGAAACGTTTAACAGAGAGACCGACAAGAACCGAATCTTACTGTGGACGTATCTGATTAAAATTAATAGGCAGGACCTACATATAATTGTAAACGTCAGTATAGAAGGCTGTAACCTTGCTGTACGACTGGATAAAGGGAGCTATAACAAAAGATGAATACAAGGAAAGGCTCAGAGCAGCTGTTCCAGTGAGACTAGTATCAACCAGTATGAGGTATTTCTTTAAAAGGAAGACTGTCTGGTAGTTACCTGGGCCTCTTATTAGCTCAGGTTGCATCGATGGGTTACTTACACACTTCAGCTTTTCCTGGTCTTAGCCGTAAAGAGGGTAGACTCAAAGGAGGCTGGCATAAAACCCATTCATCTCACAGCATGGTGGGGAAGTGCAATCGGTAATTGCAGGAGCAAGGAGGTGTGCCCATGATGCTACTGACTCCTTTTCTGCTCCTCCATACCGTTGGAGGAATGCATGTTTCAGGAAAGCTTGTGTCCACCTGGAAGCACTTCAGTCTCCTGTTACTTGGTGGGATGGGTTCTCTGTACGTAAACCCCATATTGTTTGTGGAGAAACATTGCCTGGCCAGCTGATGGGATACAGCCAGACAAAGTGAGTGAGGTTATATATTAAACCTTCAAATTCAAAGTGAGGAGATTGCAGAGCTTGCAGCCTAAACAGAGTGTCATATGTAATTAGTTATTCTGAAGAAAAGCAGTGCTCAAATACTAAAATAATGCAATGAGCAGCCTGAGTAATAGAGAAAGAGCCTAGTGCACATAACTTATTTCAAAGTTTCAGAAGACTGAAATCTTTATTTAGTCAGGGCTTTTTTTGTTTGGCTGCACAATATGGACTGTCAGTTCCAGTGTCTTGCATAAGTTTAATATCTAGTCCAGGGATATCAGAGAACAATGAAATTGAAGGGAATTTTCAGATTCTTTATAGTCTGCAGATTGGTTTAAGATTCTTCCTCTGTTGGAACTCAGTTTCTCATCGGGATTGCCATCTTCTCATCAACGCATTCTCTTTTATTATACAACATGGCCTACAGTAACTAGGGTTTTCATAAATCTTGGCTTGGGGGCTCGTCGTCTCTTTTTAGGTTCCAGTTTACTGTGTGTTTTACTGACTTGCCACAGCAGGAAGTTAGGTGATAAGTTTAGAACAAAGGAAGTACGCTGATAGAAGTTAAATCTTAGGTAACTACACAAACAAAATTTAAAAACTGGTTTAAAGTTTGTTCTCAAACATTTAGCTTTTGAGTAGCATCTGATGCTCCAAAGCACATTAGGATTTTTCAGGCTTTGAGATGTTCGGGTTAAGTTTGAACCAAGTGCTACCAATACAGTGCCATGTTCTTGAGCTAGCAGGTAGCTTGAAGCAAAAATTCCTGGAGTTTTGAACTGTCACCAGTTATCAGAGTGTGAAGTAAGTGCTAAATATTAATGATAAAGTAAAACCACAATGTCTGATACATTTGTACGTCCTGAACATGGGAAGAATGCTCTTGATATATTTGTAGGAAGCATTTGGACGTGTGGAGTGCTAATCCAACTTGAAGATTTTTGAATGTGCGATTTGTGTCCATTATTGCAATCGTGCAAGCAAATGGGGGACCATGATCAAACTGACATTTACAAAAACAAAGAAAATGTCTTGATAATCTATTTTATTTGTGACTTACTGAAATCAGAAATGGTTTTGTTGGCAAAGGATGAGGTTTGTCACAGCATCTAGAGTTTTGATGTCTAGTCTGAGCAAATTGTCCTGAACTCCCACTGTAGTTAAGAGAGAGATGCACTTCCAGAGGGCCATTTATCCCTTCCCGGAATAAGAATGCAAAATAAATAGAATTAGTTGCCTGTTAGGCCCGTCTGTTTCTCTCTATTGGTAATTTATGGATCCTAAACGATGAATTTAGGTTAAGCTAAAATTCTGGATGTATAAAATTAGGTAGATTGAACACCACAAGGCTCACTGTGAGCATGGGCTAAGCTCTCCATCTGAGTTATGCATAATCCATCCCATGATCGCTAAAGTGGGAAATCAGCCATGGATCAAGAGCAGCATGTTTAAGAAGGCCTGGTTGTGGGCTATATTAAGAAATGCAGTTTAGTCCAACACAAAGAAAGAGCTTTGCTGTGCAGGGGATTTCTTCTTTCTTCTTTTTGTAGAGAATAAAAAACTTATTATATTTTAGGTTGAGAGGACTGTATTCCTCATTTCTGAGTTGGAAAGGACTTTGAGGCAAAGGAATTTGATTTGGTTACTTCAAGCACTCACTTAGCTTTTCTGCCCTCTCCATCCTGCTCTTTTGGTGCCTGGCATGCAGTTTTATACACATTTACATAACGAAGGTCGTTTCTCTGAGGCAAGGTACAAGAATACATTACAATTGTAAATTCTCTTAATTGTCCTAAAGCAGGGGTTGGGGTTGAGACAATGGAAAATCCTGTTGTTCTACATCCCTGAGAGAATGTGTGGATAGAATAGAAATATATGGATGTGTAGCTTCTAAACTTGAAGTGGAAAAATTATTCATAAAAATGTTTATTCACTTCATACTTAATTGATGATGGAAGCCATGAGTCAATGACTTGTGAGTTTACATATAGGTTTTATTTGGTTGACAGTTACCTTAAACATGTTATTTCCAGTGTGACTTTGACCCCAGGCTTTATAGAGATCTGGTTCAGGCCAATATACAACTAGGAAAGTTCCTGTTATTAAAGCAACGTGTTTTTTTCACTGTATTTCTCAGGAAAGCTCTTTCTGTCCCACACATTTTCTGGAAGTTAAAAGATGCCTCTTTTTCTTTCCAAGTTCCAGTACCTGTAATTAATTTAAGCCTATTTAAACTCAGTGGGGAGCTTGGGAAAGAAATATCTATTTAAATAATCCCCACCAAGTGCTTTTTGAAATTTGAATTATTTAAATAATTATCAAGTGATACAGATAATCCCTCTCATCTGAAAATCTACAAACTTTTGCTTAAACATGAACAAGCCCTATCCATGCCACCGGGAGGAAAGTGTTCTGTATTCAGGTAGTGACTGGGAACACGGTGCCCTGGCTGGTTAATAGCAGAATTAGAAATACACGGAAAACATTCTTCCTGATGATATGCCAACTTATGGAAACACCCTGTCTTTGAACTAATTTTGATATAGGTGAAAAGCCCCAATTATCTTAATCGTATCATTGGGAAGGGATTTAATTTTTGGTTTATACTAAAACAAAGCAAACAGACAATCCACTTTGGAATAAAATGGTTTTAATGGCCCAGCATGAATTGTTGCATAAGGGACTATTTCAACAAACTGTAAGTCCTATTTGCTTTTCAAAATGGAAAAGATATTTCAAGAGAAGAACTTCCGGGTGGCACAAACTGCTGGAAGGTCCCCTGCTGCTGAA
Organism: Baryphthengus martii; assembly: GCA_013396935.1. Classification (NCBI taxonomy): domain Eukaryota; kingdom Metazoa; phylum Chordata; class Aves; order Coraciiformes; family Momotidae; genus Baryphthengus; species Baryphthengus martii. Next base: position 304,282 of record VWZK01014014.1, on the reverse strand, counting down.
AGGGCTGTCCCACCTCCCTGCCTTGCTTGTGAACAGTTCTGGCTTGTCCTGGCAGTGACCGTCCTGCAGCCCGTGCAGCTGGAAACAAAACCTCTCTGGTCTTATTTCCCAGGAAGCGTTTCCAGGTGGATGAGCTTCTGTCCTCACTTGTTGTACAGGTGCAGCTGAAAGCCAGCTCAGGGAAAGTGATGGGAAGGTGTCCTGGGGAGAGAGGGTGGAACGACACTGCCCACTTCAGTAACATCTTCTTCTGTTGCTATAAGCTGCTTCTGAAACCGTATTATCTGAATTGTGACTGTGCTCTTTGAAAATAGCACAATAAATGCAAGATATTTATTGTCACTTCCCTAAGTGCTTACTGTTTTCTGGGCTTTAGGAAAGTGCTCACTCAGTGCAGAGCAGACAGAGGAAGTAAAGCATGAGATCGAGAGAGACTCCATGGGACGGTGATATGGTGTAGCTTTCTCCTGGATCTTCACATAAATCTTCATGCTGCCACTCCTTGCTTACTGCTGCCCCACAGGGTTGAAACTCTCCTAGATGAAGCAGATTGGCATGGTCTTTACCAGTAAACGTGTAGATGTTTTACTATGACAGTGGCTTCTTCCCAAAGTGAGAACAAGGGCTGAGATGCAGAAGGTGAACAGTAGATTGAGAAGGATCAGACAAGAGGATTTGTTGTTGGCATATTTACATCCAGGTGTATGGAACTTTCTTGTTGACATATTTACATCTAGCTGCATGGAGCTTTGTTCTTGGCATATTTACATCTAGGTGTATGAAGTTCTTGCTGATGTGAAAATGAAGAAGAAATGTGTTTCCTACCTAATGTTTTATTACATCTACAAATGTTTCTAGTTTAAATCTGGCCTTGGGCTATTATCTGTGTGTGTGTTTCTGGTTTTGTGCTATTCTGTGGAGTTTCTGCCAGCATTCCCCAGCTGTTCAGTTTTCTGATAGAAATCTAAAGAGTCTACAAATTAAATGTCTGCTGGATATCATGGGGATGTTTTCCATGTCTGATGGACTTCTGCCATCCACAAGTCACTAATTTTCCCTTTAATATGGTTAGCCTGTTTTTCCCTTACCTGTATGGTTGTGCAGTGGGTAATCCAGGGAATGGCTTTTAGCCATTGATGTGTGGCTATCGTGGGTCTCAGGGGCAACAGCGAAGTCCCAAATTTGCTAGGAGCACTTTTCCATAATAGGAGGACTCCTTACTCCTGCCTTAAGTGGAAAAAAGATGGATGTGACGTATGGATTTGACTTTCCCTTATTTGGGTTTTGCGTTGAAGAATTCCCTGGACTTGGACAAAGCTTTTTTGATTGAAACAAGAGGAAATGAGATGACGATTAAGCCTATAAATTTTAAAATAGAAAAATGCAGTGGCGTTTCTTTAATGGAGCAAGGTCAGGATACAGTGCCAAGAAATTGCTGTGGTTTCTCTTCATGATTTAGAGAATAATTAGACTGATGGTACTGTAAAAGAACAAATTTGTGTACTGAAGTTTAAATTGCTGTTTAAACAATATGTTGCTTGTTGAAGGTATTGAAGAAACGCAGGTTAGTAATGTAGTACTCAGCAGAGGTGTTTTCTGTATTTCCAGATGGATGTTTCTGAGCAGAAATACATCACATCCCGTCTTAAAAAGCACCACAAAAAAGACATAGAAATACAGTCCTTGTATAAATTTATTTTAATAAAGAAATGGTGCACTTCTACCTGGCTTTAGGTAAGGGAGTGTGGAAAGAGCAGGTTATGATGTCTTTGGTTTTGACATTTAAGCAGCTCAACGCTGCTTATTTTGCCCCTGGGTTTTCAGTCTTTTGTAGTTTGGCCAGACTCGAGCTGTTTGAGTTGATATTTCCTATGTTACCTATTTGCTGTAGTGGGTTTTCTGAGAAACCTCTGAGCACTTTCAGGCTAGTGGTATTTTCAAGTTACCAACAGCTATTTCCCACCTTCAGAAGAGCTTGTGATGAAAGAGAAACAGTTCAGATATATTGGGAAAAGCAAATCCTGCTCTAATTGCAGCGAGCAGGGAAAGCCTGCTGTGCTCACCTGGGACCCAAGACGGCTCCTGGTGCCTATTGATAGATGCAGAATGAGGCTACAATGCCTAGAAACTTCTAGGAGTCTGTGTAATGTTTCTCTGCGTAACAAATAAGTGTATCAGCAGCAATGAAATGCTAATGAATGAAGCATTTCAATAAAAAACATAAAGACAGTGTTTACCTGAGGAAATTCACTGTAAGGGTAGGAGTGACTTTTGGTTACCATGTTTTTGGTGCTGATTCAGGCACATTCTGAAGCATGCTAAGTATGAGGAGGGGGTAGCTTGCTTCTTTCCAGATTAATCATAATTTTTGTGAGAATGCTAAAACTGTATCTCCCCAGAAACCCTTGTAAAATCCATGAGGAAGCAGATAAAACCATCAACATGTTTCTCGCTTGCTGAATCCTTTAGTAAAAGTTTTGGTGCCTTGAGCAACAAGAGGTCCCCTAGCATCTTCATCAAAGACAAGAGGTCACCCTCTGTCAGCTCACTAAACAGGGGAATGCTGTGGGCTTTGTGCTGCAGCCAGCCAGTGAGGGAAATCCTCCTCTTAAATGGGGACCTGTTCAGACCAGCCATGTGTTTCTGGCTGAGAATCTGGTGTAATACCACAGTGCCTGGATTTTGCTTTCCATGGGAAGTCCTATAATGAGAAAACACAAGACATTTTGCTTCTCAGGAGAAGCAGTTAAACTCTGAAATGTAATGTGAGGGGAAATTAACAAAAAAATACTTCCATCATTTGAATTTTCCATCTCAGTTTCGATTTCCTACTTTTTGTATTCTTTTTTTTTAGTTGATTGGACTGAGAAAGTTGCTGAGTACTTGTTCTGGTTGGTGATGGTGTATGATTTGTCCTGTTGACAAATCTGTATTTTAAGTAGTTCTTGAAAACTGATACCTGGATTCCCATGAGCACTGGCCCCTGTTCAAGAGTGAGGTCACAGTAACTCCAGGAGGTGACACTGGAAGACTGAAAGGATCCAAGCTACTTTCCACTGGAAATAAAAAGTTTCAAGAGAAGTTACCGAAAGTCATGATGCTGAGCTTGGTCGTGATTTAAGTCCAGTCCAAAAGGAAACAGTTGCTGTGGTGGTCGTATTGAATGGCCCATAATATCCACCCATCTCACCGTGAGTTCGCTTTGAGATTCAGTCTTTCATTAAACTGTGGGGTGCCAAAACTCCATGCTGCATGGATCATGAACCAGTGGCCAAAGGAAAACAAGGTGGGCTAAGTAAACCAGGATTGAAAGTGGTCAGAAATTCCTAATATATGGCATATTCGTAGGAAACAGTCCCTGTACTGTAAGAATACAATCCCCTCCAAATGTATAATCTGCTTCTCGTGAAAGACATGTGGCCCAGTATAGAAGTTTTAGGTCAAGTGATTCAGTTAAAGATTAGCCTCAGTATTCCAAGAGAGAAGACTGTAGTTACTTACAGACTTTAATTCCTTATAAAGGATTATACTGGGCACCACACAACTGCTACAGTGTCAAATCTTTTTGTGGGTTTGCTAAATTAACCTTTGTAATAGAAAGGCTTCTTACATGCTTCCCAGGCAAAAGAAGATACGGTTTTGAGTTTGCAGCAACTTTAAATGCCAGTGATTGGGATTCTGACCTAAAATTCATGTTTTTTTCCATTTCTTCTTCAATCATGTTCCTTGCAAGTGAGTTGCAGAGATGTGTGCTGCTCTGATTTAACACTGTGTTCAGGATACTTAAAATGGAAATCTCCATCAGAGGGGCAGAAACAAGTGCAGGTAACAAGGGGGAAGATACTGCAATTAAAGGTAAACTGATTAGCATTTGTGAAATTCTGTTTGGAAAGTGACTTTAATGGGTGTAGCGTTAAATCTCAGAGTCATATGTAGTGAGAGCTAAGGCTTCAGTTTTAGGTGATGGTATGTACACTGATACATGTTTTCAGATGGTGAATATATATTTCAGGCTGCACCTCCCTCAGTATTCCTGACAGTACACGTTCTTTATGCTCCCCTATTAAGTGTGTGCAATGTTTACTGCCCTGATCTTGAAACTCACCATGAATTGCCTATTACAAAACTGACAGGAATCTTTTACCCTGGAAATTTGGGTCGGAGCAAGCCCATACAATAGAAATTGTTGCAATGGAGTTGCCACGTGATGTTGGGTCATGTTGAACTGGCTTTGCAGGGCAGGCAAGGAATGGAGAGACACCACTGAGTGCTTTACCCTGTGCACAACACGTGGGACCTGGTGAAAGAAATCCTATCCCAGTGGAAGTTAAAGACGAGTCAGCTTGGCCAGCTTTTGACCAGTGTGGGAAATAGTTCCCAGCTGCGTATAACTGGTGTGTGTGGTGTGTTTGTGTAATGCAAATAATTGGTGGTAACATCTAGTGTTTGAGTCCCTTACAATTATAATAGGAGGTAATTTTAATGTAAGTTTAATGGGAGTTAATTTGTTCTCATTACACTTAAGGGATAGTACAAAGGACATTGTCTCTATACATCCCATATAGTAAATGTCATATTTGAAAGGTCTGGTTTCTTCCATGCACTTTTCTTTCAAATGCTGATTTAAATGGTGACACTGGCAAGAGGGACAAACTTGTTGAGCTTGTCTGGGTGCCATGGATTTCTCTCTTCAAAATAGCTTTTCCTTTTGATATATTGTCTTTGCTTTTATTCTTAGGACTTGTGCCATAAACAGGCGATGTGAATACAACACTGTTTACATACCCACGATACCTTGTAGCTTCCAAACAAGTTGTTTCATTCAGCTCCAGGACAAGATTTTGGAATGAAAAATTGCTGGCCTATTTTAAAAAAAGACACTTGAAAAAGCTATCATTTTGATATATTTGTTCTATTACATTTTCTAGGACATGTGCCATGAAAAGAGTAGGACCTAGTATTTCTAGAGAGAGGTTTTTTTGATACTGCTTTCCTCCTGGGCTGGGGAATACTCAGAGAAGAGTATTTACTGTGGATTTGAGAGACCTCATGACAGCTTGACATGGATATTTTTGGTGCAAAATTTTGCTCTCTCTGGTATTGAAAGTGTGTGAACTGAGACTAGAGAAAAGAAAAGAATCTTAAATGGGAATGAAAGGAAAACAAGAAATTACGGACTAAGGAAGAATGACCAATCAAAATATTTTCATTCAGCATCATTCATTTTCTAGAAGCTTGCAGACAACGGGGTTTTTTTATGGCTTTTTGATGTTCCAGCTGCAACCTGTGCTAATGATAAGCACAGAACTGAGATAGTTTATATACAGAGTATAAATGCTGCCTGTATATATACCATTATGGCAAAATGGATTGCCAAATCCTAATACTGTATGTAAATGAAACTTCCAGCCTTCTGGTTTGGTTTTAATTTAATTACAGAAACATTTTCAACATATGAGATTATTTTTTGACACCTTACTTAACTTTTAGTATTAAAAGTTTTAACTAAAAACACTGGTAATTAAAATAAAGTAAGCAAGAAAAAAAATAAAAGAGAAAGAGATACTGAAAAATTCAAATTCCAGTCAGGGAATTTGACTCTCCACCCTTCCCACCCAGTCCTTATGCCTTATGAGATCATGAGGCACGAGGAGAATCATGCAGGACGAGATGGATGCAATTAAGCCTGAATCTGGAATTCTCACTGGAGTCCAGTTTGCTTAAACCTAGAGTAACATGAAATTTGGGGTTTAAATTAAGATTTATTGACAAAGGTAATAGAAGTTGAGGTATTTGAAGTTAATGTTGTGGTTATTCTAGAACAGCTTGGCCTCAGAACATAAATACTGTGACATGATCTTCTGAAGTGAATTAATCTAAATGAGACAAAAACCTGCATGTGCTTCATCTGGAATAAGGATTTTCCTAGAAATATTTGTACGGAGTTATTGTGGTCATTCTCCCTGTCTAGACAAGCCTTTAGAGTTCTTATGATATGAGTCCTTAAGATAAGAGAATTAAGCAGGTTTCTCTTTTCCTGGATGTCTCCTTTTGCTGTGTTTCTTGTCATACCTCTTTTGGTGGGACATGAAGAAAAGCATAGGGCTTTGCATTTGGGGTCATGGCTGTTAATCTCCAAGAAGTCGTTGTTTAGGTGAGAGGACAGAATTTTGGCATTGAAGCTGCAGTGATTGGAGGGCAGTATGCACCAAGGCTGTGGAGTTACGTTAGCTGTGGAGTATTAGATATTTTAATGGAGACGCCAGCACCCTATTAAAATACTCTGAGAAGACACTTAGGAAATGACAGCAGCAAGGCTTCTTAACTCTGTTTGAAAATTTTCCTAGAGTGAATCAAGAGTGTGTGGTCCTATAATACCACTGTACTACTTATGTAGCAGGAGAAGGCTGCAGCTCCCACTCAGAAACTGGCTTTTGACAATTATTGCAGTGTGCTGATCTTAGCCTCTCTCAGTAGGTAACTGTTAATGTCTTTTTGTCATCATTGTTTAGTAGAAGTGAACTTTAATTGCCCCCCCAGGTGTGACTGTCAAGGATTCAGTGAACTTTTCATTCTTCTTTCAGGTTATAAGACTCTTTTGAAAGGAATTTCAGGGAAGTTCAGCAGTGGAGAACTTGTTGCAATTATGGGTCCTTCAGGAGCTGGGAAGTCCACACTTATGAACATTCTGGCAGGTTACAGGTCAGTAGCAATGAAAATCCCAGGTAAAATAAGATCACCAGGCTTGATGGCTACTTGGAGACCACAGCAGAAGAAATCATACCCTATTGTTTGTAGAAAACAGGTATTTCACAGATTTTGAATTAGATTCTTACTGCTTGTGGTTTTTTTCTCTTTGTTCTGTTCTGATTACTTAGGATTTGTCTCTTAACAGGTCTGATCCAAAAATAGGAGGCATTTTAAAGTCAAAGACTTTACAAAACATTTCTCCTTTCTAGCTATGTAACAAATCTGACTCAGTGTCTTATGTTTGTGATATTTTTTAAGTCACCTTTTATAAACATATGAAAAAATCGCCCTTTTTAGTCACCACTTTCATAACATTGGTGTCTTCTTGACCAAACTGCAATGTGCAAAATAAATGTGGTTCATCAGCTGAATCCCCTGTTGTATGGCCAAATTCAAAGTGTCTCTGTGTTGTTTTCATTAGGGCATAAGGAACAGGATAGAGAAACCTATAAAAAAATAGCTTGAATGGCTTGATATTTTTTCAGACACTAATATTAAAGACAGCAAACATTTTGTACTAACTGACTAAAATTTTCAGCAATGTTGTGTGAAGCCTCTTATGAAAGACAGCATAATCATAGAATAAATTAATTTCTAACCACTGTATCAGTTTTATTCCATAGTGGGCAAGAATTACCTAAGATTCAGGCCTGTGGCAGCACAAGTGAAGACAAGATTGACCCCTGATTGTTTTCTTGGTTCATTGCAGAGAGACGGGAATGAAAGGAGAAATTCTGATCAATGGACAGCCTCGTGACCTGCGCTCTTTTCGCAAAGTCTCCTGCTACATCATGCAAGATGACATGCTTCTTCCTCATCTGACTGTCCAGGAAGCTATGATGGTGAGCTTTTCTTCAATTTTTTTGGATGGGGGAAAATGGAAAAATCTCTTTGCGACATGCGCACGTTCTTACTTCTGGTAATGCCATGAACTGTTACCTCTATTTGATCTCACGTAGTGGAAGTGCTTGGAATTTGGTAATGCCTTGAATTTCATTTCAGGCTTATCCTTCTAGAGGTTGTCTGAGCTTCTTTAGCTTTATTGTTTTCAATTTGTGACCAGCATTACGATTTGGAAAAAGATCTGAGGCTCTACTCCTTACACCACCTAGAGGATGGAACCTGAAATTCTGGACAGAATGAGCCTTTGTAGGGATCATCTTTTTTCTCAGGTGATGGATGAGTAGCCTTCTCTCTCACTTTTTTCCCATCTTCCATGTTCTGACTGCAGAGTGCTGTTTTGACTTGAGCATGGTCTCTCTGCTACTTCCACTCTTTTGTGCCTTTTCTTTAACAATGGCATTGTATAAAATCTCTTGCAGTTCTTCACAGAAAAACAACAGGAACAGAATAATTCCAAGATTTACAGGCAACGTAAATTCTTCTTACTGTTTTTCACAGCATCAAGAAGCTTACTAATTACCAGCTTAACCAATTAATCTAGAAGTGCCTGTTGCTCAATTTGAGAAAGGAAACAGTTTTTCTGAGAGGATATTATCAAAATACTCTATGTCAGCATTAATTCGCAAATACTAAGGCGGGAAGAAATCACTGTAGTTTTTATGTGGCTAATTTTCTGCAAAGGCTCTTCTCTCTGAGGAAGTTTTTCTTCTCTTTTGTTTATTTGAACATTGTAGTCAGAATCCCATAGGACCACTTTTGTAGAATTGAGCCCAAATGATACTTGCTGTCTAAATTAATCAATCAAGGCTCTGACAAAAATAATTACTTAACAGTTTAATTGCTTCTAATGAGGGTTGATCATTCTGTTTTGTGGAGCTGCCTCTTAGGACAGCAGATGACATCTTTCACAAGATTATTTATTTCTGTTTTTACTTATTCAGATCCTGGAGAATGGCAGAGTTTGGTTATCCTTATAATATGGATGGAGCACAAATAAACTGATTCTGGCATTGCCTGGGAAGTTAGTGGCTATGTAACAAACGTGACTCTCATCTTCCTCTCAGGCTGTTTGACTTGCAGAATGGCCTTCCTTTCTTAATATGCTTTGTGTCAGTTGCCTAAGTGATTGCTTAAGATGGGTTATGCTCAGTTACCTACTGCACAGACATACGTGATGGTTATGATGGGAACATCATAGTTAAACTGAAATTTTCCTGACTGGATTGAAAGAGTTTATTTAAATTGTGTGTTAGGCTTATTGTGCCTGAGACTTTCACTGTAACTGGTTGTTGTGCTTCAGACCAGTTCAAAATCAAATTCCATTGTATTGCATTCCAGGTATCTGCTCATCTGAAACTTCAAGAGAAAGATGAAGGCAGGAGAGAAATGGTATGTATACTGTCCGTGAAACTGAGATTTTTTGGGGATGCTAAAGAAGTCCATGAAGTGAGCTCTGTAAAGCAAACATTGTTATCTAACATTTAATTACATTGGCGGACTTCTAATGATAGAGTACATCATAACTTCAAAGCTGACAGGTGTCATTATGAGGGAATGTTTACTACAGTCTCTATGAAAGTTGTTTTAAGTATGAGTTTGAGTAGATGATTGTAAAAGATTTACTGAATTAAATTCACACGTTTTGTAGGATTCCTTTTAATGTACCTTAGCACCTTATTTCCTTACATGCATGTCTTGTATGTGGCGAGATAAACCAGTCATGTCTGGCAGAGGTGAGTGTAGGCCTTTGTTTTTCCAAAGGACTAATGAAAAACTCAACAGTTCTTGTGACTGTTGCTGAAATTTCTGTGCTTGTCTTTGAAAATATTGATCTTTATGGCTATGCTGGTAGGCATATTGTTACATTGGACAAGTTGATGCAGTTGCCATTAACATACATATTCATGTGTTTTGAAGCTGTGTTGGGTGACCAAGATTTGGACAAGTAGGAAACCAAGCCAAAACATCCTTGCATCTTTTCTAAAACACTGGGGATGAATTGCACAGTTTACTCTTGCACATTTGCTGCACTGTCCTGCTTCTGCCTGTGGCTGACATATGACTTTCTTGAGTGGGAGATAAGTCTTGGTGTGTTTTTGCCCATGGAAACCCATAATCCAGCTGGACCTGCACTGGGAAGTGTGCTTCTCTCACCTATCTGAGTGCCATGATTCCTCCCCATCATCTGTGCTGCCACGGGACTGTCCTTTTAAAGAAAATACCTTGGAGGTGTATGACAAGACAGAATGGCTTCTGATGTGTTAGCTGTGCATGAGGCGGCTTTCTCAACTGAATTTGGTTACCTCAGTTATGCTTTAGTAGGCTGGAAATGTGCCCTTTCTACATATTTATTCTGTACTTAAAATGTCTGGGCCTGTGTATTCATAAGGACACTCAGAGCTCAAGAGTCTGTCTGTGCTTGGGTGGAGTTACCAGAGAATGCTGAAGCCTAGGAGAGGAGCGGTTTGGTGCTGTGCGATGTGCTTCAAAACCATATATGCCCAGGGAGGATAATGTCTGGAGCTCAATGTAAACAGAAAATGACGTCACTGGTGAAAGCAGGGATGGTTCAGATTGTTGAGAGTTGTGAAAAGTCAAACGGTAGCTCAGAAAGTGTTTGGAGGTGTTTTGCACGTCTTCAAGCTATGTTTCAGTCCGGTGTAAAGCAGCACCAACAGGGAGACAGTATGATCTCTCCTACACTGCCTCCTTGAGGAGAAAGCCTCTCTATGTGGGGGTTGTGCAGATTCTAATGGGGTTCATGTGATCACCTAGCCCCATGGCTAACACCGAGATTTATTTACCCTTCAAGAAAGCTGCTTGCTCCTTGTCCCTAACAAAGGCATTTACTCTGGACCAGTCTTCTACCAGCTTAACAACTCAGTTGTCCCACCAATGAAAAGGGAGTTGCTATTCATCTAGGAAGCTTCCAATGGTTTTGCTACACTTACTCTTGTAAAATTCAAGTTTTGGACTTTCTGGGATTTTTTATTGTTCTTTTTTTTTTTTGTAAATAGAAATACTCATTTTAGTGCATTTTGTGCTCCCAGAGCCATGCACTGAGGAGGCCTTCTGTGGGCAAATTACGAAATCATGCAGGTGACTAGGATAAGCTACCTTGTAGGACTTGACTGAAATCAAGTTGTGCAGATGGAAGGAGGAGATGAGGGGACACAGGAGTGGGAGTGGAGTATGGACATAAGAAAGTTGTGGTCTGCTGTCTCAGGAACATGAAAGGCTGCCTGCTATTCCACAGATGCTAGTTTAGTTCTTGAACCTAACTTGTTGAGCAGGTAAGAGACACCTCGGACAGTTGCTGACACGTGATTCTTAAGCAGAGGTTTGTAAAGGAGAAGGTGAAACTGCTTCTGACTCACCTGGTGAGAATTATACCATTTGCCTGAAATGTGAAAACTATGGCAACTTCAAAGGTAGAGCAGCCATTTTTGTGACCATCTTTTGTTTCTGTTTCTTTCCAAATTGGAACATTTGGCATTTCTTCCATCTCAGAGAATCCTTGAAAATCAGAAAGAGCTCCAGAGAGGGAAACTTAGAAGAATCAACATATATTTGGTAGTTTAAGATTGCTTTGATTTTTTTCAATTCTTATTTATTTTTTTAAATAAGCTAGACACAGATTTTTTTTCTTCGAAAATACATTTGTTTATAACCAATTGTTAATTTTATTTGTACTTTGAAAGTCTCAATTCATTTACACTTTAGTGAGTTAGATCAAGCAAGTTAATTCACTTGTTCATACTATCATTGTAATTACAAAGAGTTCTTTGAGGAAAAACCTGTATTGTAGACACTTCCTCAACACATATTAAGGACAGTCATTTTCTGGTTAGTGTTACTGGCCTGTGCTAGGCTAGATCATTCATTTTATTGTTGTAAATTTTAAGGCAAGTGTTTATCATAGGTAAATGTTATGAATTTATGCATTTGTGTTAGCAAGATTCTTGTTTAAAACAGGGACAAGTGAAAAATCTTCCGGTGAACTATGGTTTATGTTTCTAGTTGACCTAACTTGTGCTACCCATGTCCCGTAGCATTCTTCCTAGACATAAAGGGAAGGAGGTAGGTAGCCTCTTCTCTCTGACAACCAGGGTTAGTGAATTTTGTTCTTTTTTTCATGAGCTCTCACTGAAAGAGGTAGCTCCTGGAAATCAAAATCGGGAAAAGTGAGGGGTCAGGCCCTGATTGTTTTAACCATTTTTTACTGTGTTAGCCACTCTTTCTGGGAAGATCCCTCCATCCATACAACTATTACTTAAAAAAAATTAACAGCCTTCTTTTCCTATACTAAGTGGTAAGTTTTATAATTACCTGAGCAGTGTAGCTCGGATTCAGTCACTTTTATGTCTGTGTTTTTGCTGATGCCAAAGAGTTATTTAATTCCTGTAGAGCTACCAGGACAAATCAACAATCACTGAAACAGAAAAATTCTTAGCAGCTGGGTTTATTCTCCTTTTGCTTCAAAGACCCTAGGACAAACTGTGCACTTCCTGAGGCTGTGCCTTGAGAAAATCCCAAATGTCTGAGAGTACACGTGGCAACTGAATTGGCTCTGAGAAGAATGAAAACACTTAAAATCAATGGCCTCACTTTAAAGAGTAGAGTATGAAGAACAGATGAGATAAGAGGTCACTGCTCTCTAGAAAGCGCTGATTTTTGTTATTCAGTTCTTCAGTCCCTTGTAAATACAGCCTAAAAGTTCTACTGAAAGAAGCTTCTTGCCTTCACTGTGTAGTAACTCCTCACATGCTGCAAGGCTCTTGTGGTATCCGTACCATATCCAAGGAGTGCTATAGAAAAAACGATTTCCACTCCATGTTCACAGGCAAGGCTTCCTTACTGGGACAGGTCCTGTATGTAGGACAGACAAGTAAAATTTGGATGAAAATAGTAGACTGTTAAGCCTCACTGAATCTAATAAATGCTGCATTAGAAAGGCTTTGGTGTGTGGATGGTGAAACAAAATCACGAGCTAGTTTACATTCTCCATAAAAGTCAGTAAAGAGGTTTATCTTTTGGGCTAATAAATTTTAATGACACATTGTTTTGTTTCCTCTAGGTAAAGGAAATATTGACAGCCCTCGGTTTGCTGACATGTGCCAATACGAGGACTGGGAGTCTTTCTGGAGGCCAGAGGAAACGTCTTGCCATTGCTTTGGAGCTGGTGAACAATCCTCCTGTCATGTTTTTTGATGAACCAACCAGGTACTTCAAGGCCAAAAATTAAAGATAGATAAATATTGGTTTATATAGTAGAAGAGTGCTGCGGAAAGGTTATTGACCATTAAGTCCTTGGCTCATTTCGTGTCGCCTGTAAGTACTGAATAAAGCCATGAGAAATAATTTCATTTGGGTACTTAGTGTCTTGGTTCACTGCTATAAGTGCCAGACCACAAGACTAAAAATGACTTTTAGGAAGACACAAATTGAGAAAGAAGATTGAGAGGAAAATGTTTTCAGATTGTGGCATGAGTTTTGTTTTACAAGCCAAGATCGCTTGAATATAAGTGTGCCTTTTAATAGTGAATGTAGAATATTTAAAATCAAATTCTACGATCAGTTTAGGAGGCGGTTGGAAGAGTCTGTGAATATGTATCTGTTCATTAAAGTTGGGAGCATTTAAATCTGCAGTCCTAAAATGCAGAAATCCCTTAAGGCAGCTTTGAGAATACTCTGGTTTTCATTCTCCAGCATGCTTCCAACGTAATTAAAAGACCGATGGAGAAATATAAGCATAAGGTTGACATACGATAAAATTAAACTGCTGCAGAGAAAATTTATAAAAGGATAGTAGTGAGAGACCAATGTAGCAAATACAGTTTTGCAGGGTGCCTATGGACCTGTGGATAACAAGCTTCTTTGTTTTTATTCAGTGGCTTGGATAGTGCGTCGTGTTTTCAGGTTGTCTCTCTGATGAAGGCTTTAGCCCAAGGTGGCAGGTCCATCATCTGCACAATTCATCAGCCCAGTGCTAAACTATTCGAGCTGTTTGATCAGGTATCATTCTCAAATTCTTTCTCTTGATGTGTGGTTTAGGTAGGTTATACTTTCAAGCCTACATTCTCTAGATAAAAACATGAATAATTCTAGTTTATGGATCCAAATCAAAAGAAGACATTAAATAATTAAGAGCAAAAATTATTTTTTTATTATGTGTCTATTCTTCTTTTAAAGAATCTGGCTGGTATATTTGTGAAGTCATCATTATCACTCTTGTGATTTTCATGCCTTCACCCTCCACTGCTCCTGGGCACACAGCTGTCAGTAAAATAGAGTAATTTAAGAGCAAGAGAGCTTTAGTGCCAATATCTACAGTGTTGCTAGTACACATTCCTATGCTAGCTATGCAGGTTTAAATTCAGAAGGGTTTATTCATGTGAAATAATGATAATTGAACTGAAGTTGGTTGAAGATCTTTTCTCCAACCTAGCCGCAGGATGCATGTTTAGGTTAGAGTTAAATTGATTTTAATCTTGTTAGGAGATTTAAATTAGACCTGTGAGAACTAAGAGAAAACTTACCACACCGCAGGCGAACAAGCTCTTGCAGATTGCCAGTCTAGCAAGGAGGTTTATTTAATGTCAACAGTGTTGCTAAAAGTAAGAATAATCAAGCTGTTTCCCATTGCTGCGCCGTTCCACCTCTTCTTCCATTCCTGCATTCACCAGTCTCATCACCCAACCCAAAATATCTGTAATGTGTGGAAATGAGATGGCTCGGCTGTACAGTCTCCTGCCTATTTTCAGCATGTGTCTAAGACTGGAATTAGTCTGTTTCTATGTTTAAGTCCTGGAGAGAATCCTCGCAGAGTTCAAACATTAAGCATTTCACTTTCCATTAGTTGTAATTCCATGCAAAAGTAGTTCCAAGTGGTGGCACATCTTCCCAAGACATTCTTCCTAAAGGGACAAGAGGATGTCATTAGGTTCATGGATTTCTACCATACAGGTAGCAAGTTCAAATATTTTTGTACTTTTTCACATTTTTCTGTTTTCTTTTTTTTTCTTTTCCTTGCCTTGTTTTCCAGCTCTATGTTTTGAGTCAAGGTCAATGCATTTACCGTGGGAAGGTATTAAACCTAGTCCCTTACTTGAGAGATTTGGGTTTGAATTGCCCAACCTACCACAATCCAGCAGATTTTGGTAAGAACAACTTGAATAGTTCATTTAATTTATTTTATATTTGATTAGTACCTTTAGGGTAACAGGGACCATGGTATATTTTATACTTTTATACATATATACATATATATACGTGTACATTTCTGTACCAAAATTCAAAATAGTATTATTCATATTTTTTCTAAGAAATTTGAATGCCATCTAGTGGTAAAATCTAGTGAATATTTCTCTCCAGTGGAAGTCCAGTTCCAGGATATTAAAGATAAAACATATTCTTCAGTGTTTCATAGTAATTAATCTTAGTGGCTTTTCAAAGTGGCTCCTGTATTCTGTTTTTTTTTTTAATCTTGAACAATACCACTGAGGTATTGTACAGTTAATAGCATTGAGGGTTTTTTCATTGTTGTTTCCTAGTTCCAAAGAAGCAATAAGGACCACATGACTTCTGTCATTTTTTTTTTATTACCACGACTATTCCTTATTTACTGCCTTTCCTCTAAAATGGTTCATTTAACGTTCAGGATTAAGAGAACTCTCTGAACATTTACAGAAAGATCCATTTAATTACGTGTATATACATACAAATTTGCATGTGGCACTTCAGAGCCTGTTCTAGACAAAACTGTTGTTTCTATCAATGCTGCAAAATCCAGAGGATCTAATAATAAGGCTTGTAACTAGTCAGTGGTGTAAACCAGTAACTTACCTTCTGCTTTTTGTAGTGATGGAAGTGGCATCTGGTGAATATGGAGACCAGAATGGCCGGCTGGTAAGGGCAGTACGTGAGAGGATATGTGACACAGACTACAAGAGAGATGTTGGTGGTGAGAATGAGTTGAATCCCTTCCTCTGGCACCGGCCTTCTGAAGAGGTATTTTGTGCATCACAACTAATGGGCATGGCTTGAGGCTGGAGGGGGAGGAAGAGAATTTAAATCCTTGGTCAGTGGAGGAAGTTTATGGGTACATTCAGCTGATGAGAGTGGGGTTTTGTGAATGAAAACTAAGCAAGATACTGCGAAGAAAGAAGTTTATTCTTTTTTGTATTTCCGCAGGATTCCTCCTCCACAGAAGGCTGCCACAGCTTCTCTGCCAGCTGCCTAACCCAGTTCTGTATCCTCTTCAAAAGAACTTTTCTCACCATCATGAGGGATTCGGTAAGACTGCCTGTATAATAACTTTTGTACCCAAAAGGTCTATTCAGTTGGTTGTGAGGTAGTGTAATACTCCTTAAAGGTCTTATCCAAAAGCCAATGCATGAGGATCATCACAGAATTTCAAAGCAAGGAGACGGATCTCTCAGTCTTGCTGTTAACTGTACCGTCTTCATTGTGAACAGCAGTTTTCTTCAGAGGATCTCAGAGGAATCTGGCCTAAAAACTTAAAACTTAATTCCTCCCTGTGCTGACAGGTCCCTTATACAGTTATTTATGCTACTAAAAAGTGATTGAGAAGTGGTACTGATGTGTCACAAAATTAGGTTTTTCAGAAAATTCAGGGTGATAGAGATAAAAATTTCAGTGTGATGTAAGGCTACTACTTGTCATCTTTATTTTTGAAAGAGAAAACTGGTAAATACAAATTTTGCTTCTCTGAAAAAGGAATATTTCTGTTTTCATACACTTAATATCAAGATGAAATAAGTATCATAGGGAAATTCTTCACTCCCAAGGAAAAAAAAAAAATCTTTCATTCTTTTTTAAAAATAAACAACTCCCTTCAGAATCCCAAACCCAACAGTTTTCATATATGTTCATGAGATGTTTTGGGCACCTCATTTGCATTGACGAAATGCAATGGGGACTGTTGGTTTTTTTTTTATTGAAGAAAGTTTTTCTTCTCTCTAACTAGCTGAGTTGTTTGTGAACTTATGAGATAGGACTATTTACGTTGTCTGATTGATGCTTTGAAATGTCCTTTAGATAGGATTGTCCCTTCATTAACAGATGTGAATTAAGGAGATGAGCTTCCTCAACTAGATGTTACATGCACACCAGTCCAAGAAGCTCACTCATGTACAATGTAATCAGTATTGGTTGACCAAGTGCTTTTCTCTCTGCCAAATTTGCGATTTGATAAATCTGAGAAGGGTTTGCCAGTTTTTGCTAGTTTGCTGCTTTTTGTGTGTTGGAAGGTTTTCAGTGCTTTACAGTAATGAGAAAGAGTGGAAAGACAATATATGCGTTAATATATGTTGATATATTAATTTGACATACTTGTCCTTAGAAAAGGAGACGGCCAGACAATATATCTATACTGGTGTGCACATGGTGGATTCAGATGAGAGAGTTTGGAAACCAAAATCAGTCGAGCCATGTGGTGCTCAGCATGGTGAGCTACCCTTGTGACAGGTTAAGCTGAGCTTCACTGAGCTCCAGATGCTACAGCTATACTGCTTTTGCCCTGCCCTCAGACAGATGCCTCTTTAGGACACTATCTAAAGTGTGTCCACACAGAACTACAGGCCTGGAAGAAATGTACAGGACCATTGTGTCCAGGCCTCTGCTGTCAGATAACCACGATATTCTTTCCCTTTCAGAAAGGAAAACACTCTATTGAATGCCACAGTAAAGGAAATCAGCCATTTTCCCCCCTGCCCTGATTGGAAAGATATGGCAGAGCCATGCAATTCTGGTGGTTAGGAAGCATCTTATTTCCAGATCATAGATATTATACCCATTAGTTGTTTTGCCAGCACATTTCATTGCCATAACTTGGTTTTCCTTGCTGTTTTACATTATAGTGCATTTATCACTCAAGGATTAATTAAATTGTTGAATCTTGGCTTCCTGCAATCTGTTAACTGTTAGTTGACACATCTGGTCTAGGACCAAATATTTGGTCAAAAATAAATTAACATGTTCATGTGGGAGGGCTCTTGTAATCCAAAGCATGCGTACAGCTTCACATTCTCCATATTGCTCGACTAACTGATCAGAATGTCTCTGGCATACTTGGAGAGCATATCTCAAAGGTGTGCTAACCATGGATCATATGGTCCTTTCCTCATCTCCACCAAAGGGAAACTGTAACTTATTTTCTGATGCATAGGCTGAAGAGCAGTATTGGTTTTTTCAGATATTTTTTTCCTACCCAACTGTAAAGGCTTGCGGTTGTTCCAAATGTTATTATATATTTTCTTTTTCCATATCTTTTGTAGGAATACTGTATGGCAGAGAAAGCACAGAAGGCTAAGTTATGCCTGATTAAGTTAGATTAGTCTGTACAAGCCTGAAATATCTTTTCTCCCTCTCTTCTGCCCTGGGAAGTTTATCTCCTAGTCAGAGAGAAAGTCTTTTTCTCCTGAAGAATGAGGGCCAGTGGCTCCATGACATTGTCAGACAGTAAGATTTCAGGTTGCAGCATTTGCAGTTTCTGCCTGTGTTTACAGGAAGAAATTTTCTGTACTGTATTAGCTGCTGATTGACACTGGGAAGCTCATTACTGTAAGTTTTCCTTACCTGAAACCCAGTTTGCAGCAGGATGTGATCATTTCTATATAAGTTACTCTGAACAGAAGTGCTCCTTTTCTGCCATCTGTGCACCTGATTTCAGTTGTATTGCCATTGGTTTTGAGCTCAGAGTTTCCGATCGGAACGACTACTCTTCCCTTGCTTTTAGGTCCTGACACACTTGCGTATCACTTCACACATTGGCATCGGACTGCTCATTGGCTTACTCTACTTAGGCATTGGCAATGAAGCTAAGAAAGTCCTCAGCAACTCTGGCTTCCTCTTTTTTTCCATGTTGTTTCTTATGTTCGCGGCGCTCATGCCAACTGTCCTTACATGTGAGTACCAGTCATACTGCTACAGCAATGGACAGGGAGGTTGAACTGAGCTGGGAGGGTGTTGTAATGTATCTGTAAGGTAACATTTGACTTGTGCTTCTCCTTTGAAGAGAGGAGTGGGGATAGATCTTGCACTTACTGAACTGCTGTGTAGAGACAGAGATAGACTTGCCCCGTGGCACCTCTCTCTCCCCAGTTTTGCCAGTGTTTCTCAACCCAGGCAGTTCACCGTGGCAGTCCTGGACTGGAATTTCCCATTGCGCCAGTGCATCTCAACTGTGTCACGAACCTGTGGCTGGTTTTGGGGAGGATGTAATAATTTCTCTAGGACTTCTAAGTCATGACTCCTGCATAAGATCGATGTATTTATGTGGTGTCAGAAGCAAACTCCTACAGTATGGACTGTGTCATACTTCCTCTGAGAGCACTCTTGTTTTGGATTCCCTCTTGAACCAAAAGGAATAACCATATTCTTCAAATTTTGATGTAACTTTTAATTTAAAAAGCCTCTTTAAGGGAGGTTTGGATCATCTGAGTAACTGGTACATATTCTAAACAGGGATCAACTCTCAGAGCTGACCTCTTACATTTCATTATAAATCCCTGAAACTATTGCTGGTCTGTCAAGAGGCCTCAGAGGTCCAGTCCCACTGTGGGATTGCAGCAGTGCAGGATTAGACATGGATAAACTATGTTATTATGTGTAGCAATACTTCGCGGTGACAACCAAATTTACTAATTTGTGTTCTCTGTAGTTCCTCTTGAGATGGGAGTATTTCTTAGAGAGCACCTGAACTACTGGTACAGCCTGAAAGCCTACTATCTCGCCAAAACCATGGCTGATGTTCCTTTTCAGGTATATGCTCTACTCTTCAATAAAACAAGAACTGGTTAAGTTCATGGCAAGAAGATTAGTACTGGCATTTTATCTATCTGAATACTGGAGAAACTGTTCATATGTGTGTGCTGAAGCTCCAGGTCCGAATAAGGAGCATCACAGGAATTCACAAAAGCCGAGACCTGACCAAATATCTTTTTAATAAACAGATGACCATCTTTGCTTTTTTACAGAAAGGGAATTGAAAAGGGCTGTAAGTGAGTGGGATCTGGTTTTTAATGCCCAAGTAGAAAGACAGATATCACAGTCTGTGAGAGATGTATTTATTCTCTTCAGCCGTGCCTGTTGTGTAATGGAAAGTCTGAGAGCTGCGGGTTAACTAGAACTCCCCATGTTTTTATTTTATTCAGGGTAACAGTGACTGTTTGGCTTTAGTGGACTAAAATCAGATGTATCTCCTTGCAGATCATGTTTCCTGTGGCTTACTGCAGTATTGTGTACTGGATGACTTCACAGCCATCTGATGCACTCCGATTTGTCCTCTTCGCCGCCTTGGGAACCATGACATCCCTGGTGGCTCAGTCACTGGGTCTTCTCATAGGTGCAGCTTCTACATCCCTCCAGGTACTGATGGTGTTTCGTGGTCTCACAGAAACCCTGCTGTCTCCTAGCACTGACTGATTACTGTGACTGCTGCTGTATCCCCAAGGCATTTGCTGAGAGACAACAGGCAAAAAGTTGTCATGGTCTGATACAGCTACTTGATGCTTCCTACTAACATCAACTTAAACAGCATATACATGCACTGGATGTGAGGCTCTAAAGTTCCTTTCCCATCTGAACAGGCCTATGCCTGCCTCTGACTGAGTGTGTTGTCACTTGTTATTCATCCCAGGCTGAACAGGTCCTAGAAGCTGCAGGACTTAGGCCTTTCTATGCATCTACAAAGTGAAAATAGGCCATGAGGATCAGTAGCTCAAGAAAGGATTCTTCCATACACATACAAAAAGGTTGCAGGAGGCAAGGTAGGAAAAGGCTTGCCCAGAAACTAAACTTTCTGGCAGAGGGAAGGATAGAAGCAGCTGTTGGCATGACTGGGTCAAGATCTATATTCCCCACCAAAGCCACCTATCTGGGGGTGTTCTTTATCCTCTTCACAACATTGTAGGACCAGTTGAAGCTACTGTTCATGTGGCATTAATGAGAAAGGAGGTCTGTGTGTCCTCAGTGGGGTGTGAATGAATAAGGATAATATTTAGAAAGTGTAGTCTCATACTCAGAGAAGCACGGGAATCACAATGCCCATCTTGCTCTGTAAATTTCTTGGTGAGTTCAAGTCCTTCAGAGAACAGATCCCAGCACAGCATCATCATCAACTACTAGAAGTGTTTAGGAAGAGGAGAAGGACCTCTTTTCCTCCACTAACAGCATCTAACCTCCCTCATACAAGAAATCTCCACCAAAAAACCAGTGATTTCCTAGTATTTGGAATGATGATAATTTCAAGAAGTAGCATTATAAGGACTTGAATGGCATTGCTCTCCGCTGCCTAAAGACTAAGCTTGCACTGCCTCCTTGGATTTGACATGGAACAGAGTATTTGCCATAAGGAAAGTCTGTTCTTTTAAATGCTGATTGTCTCACTGGAAGTGAGGACATCAAATGAAAGATCAAGTTAATTTTTTTTTTTTTCCTCTGGCTATCTGACAGACTATTCCTTCTCTTTACAGGTGGCTACTTTTGTGGGCCCAGTTACTGCCATCCCGGTGCTTCTGTTCTCTGGGTTTTTTGTCAGCTTTGATACCATCCCAACATACCTCCAGTGGATGTCCTACATTTCCTATGTCAGGTACTGCTAGGGGGGCCATTAACCTCCTATCTGGAAATTCTGTTTATTTGCCTTCGCTTGCTTAGTTGGTTATTTTGGGTGCCAAAAAGGCTATGCAGAAAGGCTATGCAGACAGCACATTCTCTTAGAGCATAAATGTGCATGTGATATATACCACATTATCTCACTGTATTTTATGTTATATATGATGTGAAATAAGTAAGAATGTTCAGTACTGTTTATTGGCCAAAAGTCCATGTCAGTCCCCTAGAATTCAGTTGGATTGCCCAGCATGCAGATCTTCCTGAATTTTGCAATAATGGATTTCTGAAATGATAGGAAGTGTAACCAACTGAGAAATTGATGCCAGCACCTCAGTTTGGAAGAAAATGTTGTATAAATCACTGCTGTATCCTAGGTAGACTTAGAATCATAGAATGTTTAAGTTGGAAAAGATCTTTAAGATCGAGTCGAACCGTTAACCAAGCACTGCCAAGTCCACCAATAAACCATGTCACTTAGCACCACACCTACACATCTTTTAAATACATCCAGGGATGGTGACTCAACCTCTTCCCTGGGCAGCCTGTTCCAGTGCTTAACAATCCTTTTGTTGAAGAAAGTTTTCCTCATGTCCAGTCTAAATCTCCCCTGGAGCAACTTGAGGCTATTTTCTCTTGTCATATCATTTGCTACATGGGAGAACAGATGGATGTGCCCCCCACTACACCCTCCTTTCAGGGAACTATAGTGAGCAATAAGGTCTACCCTGAGCCTCCTTTTCTCCAGGCTAAACAATCCCAGTTCCCTCAGCTGGTCCTCACAAGACATGTGCTCTAGACTCTTCACCAGATTCATTAGCCTTTGGACACGCTCTAGCACCTCAGTGTCCCTCTTGTAGTTAGGAGCCTGAAACTGAGCCCAGTACTCGAGATGCAGCCTCACCAGTAGCGAGTGCAAGGGGACAATTGCTTCCCTAGTCCTGCTGGCCACATTATTTCTGATACAAGCCAGCATGCTGTTGGCTACCTGGGCACACTGCTGGCTCGTATTCAACTGGCTATCAGCTAACACCCCAGGTCCTTTTCCATGGGGCAGCTTTCCAGCCACTCCTCCCCAAGCCTCTAGTGTTGTATGGAGTTGTTTTGAGTCAAGTGCAGGATCCAGCACTTGGCCTGTTGGCCTTGGCTCATCAATCCAGCCTGTCCAGATCCCTCTGTATAGCCTTCCTACCCTCAAGCAGATATTTATCCTCAAGACTTGTTTGATAAAGACCGGTTTATAAGTTTTGCAGTAGCACTGCTACAAGAGGCATGGCATTTGTGTTATCAGTAATCTAAATGAGTGTTTTAAGAAACATAGGCACCTTACATCCTATCTATCTCTGTCTGAGACATCTATCTTAAGATGGGATGATGGCCATCAGGAAACCTGGGGGCTATCATGGAGGGATAGTTTAGACTAGATATTTAAATGTTTGTAGCTGAAATTAGGTGATTTTTCCCATCCCCCTTTTTCCCTCCCTGCACTACTACGGAAAACACCCAAGCTAAAATACCCTCTCATTTGGCAAGTGAGGTCTTACACAGAGACCTGTCAAAAATTAAGTGATCAGACCCGATGAATTAGTAGTTAGAATACAAGATGAGTCTTCAAGCTGTTGTCTAGCTCATGTGGTGGGGTCTCCTGAAGCCAGATGGAGCCATCATACACATGGGATCCTTGGTGGTGTATCTGCTTGCCACAAGTCAACTGCTAAGTGCACCCAGTGCCAGAAGAGACATGGGAACTGTGCAGTGTTAGTAAAAATATAGTACATGGAAGGAAAGACAAGGGATATTCTAGATTGGTGCTGGTTTAAATGTATTTCTGACTTAAAACCATGTTTGTATCCCTGTCGCTTATTTTTAAAACTTTGCATTAATATTTTAAAAGGAGAATTTTTGAATGCAAGCTGAAATTATTTTAACATTCTTTCTTGGAGAAATTGCACTATACAGTAACTGGAAGCAGTTAAAGCAAAACTTTTGTCCTTGTTCAGTCTTATGTAACATGCCAGTGACATGTCATTTGCTTGATCGTAACGGATAGAACTTGCCCCGAGAAATGTGTCAAAACGATACTGAACTTCTCAGTGTTTCAGCTGAGCTTTCATAGGGATTGTATTGCTGGTGGACTACTTCTAAACAGATCATCAGGACTTTTCCTTGTAATCCATCATTCTTCTTTCCAGATACGGGTTCGAAGGCGTTATTCTCTCCATCTATGGGCTGGATCGAGAAGATCTTCATTGTGACAAAGACGACACTTGCCATTTTCAAAAGTCAGAGGCCATTCTGAGAGAACTGGATGTAGAAAATGCCAAACTTTACCTGGACTTCATTGTTCTTGGAATTTTCTTCGTCTCTCTGCGCCTAATTGCCTATTTTGTTCTCAGATACAAAATCCGAGCAGAGAGGTAGAGGAAAAACAGCTAAAACAATGCAGTAGGAAGATCCTTAGACATGCTATAGAGGGCACTTGACATTGTCTCACTGTGGCAGGCCGGTCTCCAGTGCCCAGCTAGATGCTGTTATGACCTAGCCCATAGAGAACCACAATGGGGTAGTGGACATATAGTGTTAAGTCAATCAGTCCAGTTGGGTTGGGTCATGTTTTCATTACACTTTCTAGCTTTAACTAGGAAGAAGAAATAGAAGGGAATTTTACACCACAGAATATCAATACCAAGGCAGTGTAGCTAATAAAATATCTGGCTGCAGGAACTTTCCTTATGAAAAACAATTTTGTGATAAGGTCACCACTAGTCCTGGTAGCCAGAATATTATAATGGCATTTATAGTTGACGAGATAACGAGATGCAAAAATGGGGAATGCAAAGAAAATAGAATTCTCTCACCTTTTTAAATCCAGAGTTTCATCTTTGCAATTTTCTATGTATTATTTTGCAGCTCTTTTCCACAGAATTACCCCTTCTGGCCAAAAGTCTGTAAATGTATTAATTATAAGGTAAATATTATCTTTTTAATATGGATACTTTTTTAAAACAAACCTGAAGTGATTCAAGTCATAATTTTTGTTTCTGTCTAAATTTAGAATTCTGGTGCTTTACTTGTCGAGCTGGTCTCATATCTGAAAACTGTAGTGATAGAAGGAGAAGGCAGTTCTGAGTCTGCACTAAACCTGTGGTCCTTATTTGAAAGCATCGGCAGATAGCACAGGCAGTCAGGTGTGTTCAGGCTGTCGCTGAATGATTGAAAAAAAACATTCTTTTGCAGTGTCTTTTAAATCCTCAATATTTGTGATATTTAAAATACTAACTGTTCGTTATCTGTTTGATCTACCTCCTGCGAATGAAAAAAAAAATCAAAGCACTCCAAGGCTTACTTTTTTTCTTCAACTGTGGAAGCAGAACTGGTCCCTAAAGCCTGAGCGATTGTTAAAGCCTGATGGAGTGCAGGAGCTATCCGTAGCTCAGCGCTTGGGGTATTGCGTTAAAGCACTTGTGACTGCCTCATGTGGCAGTGTTCGTTGTATCTACAACACGCTACGTGTAGAACTCTCCTCAAAATATAAAAATGACCTTGTAAAGATGCAGGTCTCGTTATGCCAAGCAGTTTTGTTTTCATCCCGAGATCTACATGGGTGACATGGGAATTAAAAGATAGTCAGCCTAAACACCAATGACGCCATTAAAAGAAGTATGTATTTGTTTTACATATCCCACCTTTGTAAACTTGGCAGGGGAGATTCTAGGTCCAAGTAGATGTGAATTTTGTCACTGATTCTCATGGGTTTGGATTTTCAACACAGTATGAAACTGTAGGGCCTGTACTCACGTTGGACACTTAAGGTGAACTTTTGTGCAAATTCTACTGCCTTCTGCCATTACTGTGTGTTTACCGTAGTGTCACAGACCTCCAAGTCAGACCTCCAAATTCTATAAATGCATTATTCCTACCAGGATGCTGAAGTCTTGTAGATTGGAAGGAGTTCGATGTCAGCAAACCCTTTCAGGAGCTCAGCAGCTCGTGACAGTAGAGTAGATGAAGAGAGACCTTGTGCATCTGCTGGCCACCGGCAGTCACAATTCACAGACTGTTTTTGAAGACTCCATGGCTATGTCTCTACTGGTAAACTAAATAGTGCCAGGGCCAGCTCTGTTAGACCTCAAACACCTGGGGCTGGTCCCTGTACTGTACTAACTCCTAGAGAGAGACCAAACATTGTCTGGAAAAGCTCTGGCTATGCTCAGCTGCATCTCTGCCGTTTAGCAGGGAAGACAATTGTTTCCCTATTTTCCTGGCCTCTGCTCAGGCTCTGTGTGATTTACCAATACAGACATAGACTGTGTATATCTGTTAAACTCAGGACACTTGAATGAAGTCTGTGTTCTGGAAAACTTTTAAGTCAAGTCACATGTTTTAGGTAAGTTAGCTGAACCTTCCCTGAGACTAAGATTGACCTGTTAAAGCAGGTCTTCTGTAGAAGAAAAAAATAAATCTTTACACAACCTCTTTGTGACTCTACAGCTTTTCCAGGCATAATCACAAGCAGTGTGGACCTGTCTGGCTGTCAGATAAGAGAAATTAAGAATTTTGACTATTCTAAATAATGCTCATAACTGTGAATAGTTTTTAAATAAATCACAAGCTGAAATCCCTTGGCAAAACATGCCTTGATTATTTCAAGACTCTCAAAATATATGTGAATAATAGAGATGGTTAAAATGCTGCTTGCAAGCAAACAAAAGACTACATTTGCCAAATTGACCTGTTGTTGCACACTGCTGGTCCAGCTGTGGGCTAGCTGAATGGGAAAGAGTGTGACACTCATGGCATTAAATACCTTCAGGGTTCATGTTTTGAGTTTTCCAACACCATTTACCAAATACCACATTGCGAATTCATTGCCATGCACCAAACGAGGTAACTTTGCTGATTTTTCAATGCTATTAACTTACATGATGACAATGCTGTCTTCCCCCATCTAGATCAGTTTAGCAGCATGAGTTCCTTGGGTGCTGTCTTGTTATCTGGGATTGTTCCTCTGTTGGTAGAGTTTCTTATTTTACCTCCTTAGTTTGCAACACATCCTCCTGTACTGTACCGTTGTATTGTATTATGGTAGCCAAAAGTCTGGTCCTACCCAGGTGTTCCTAAGGAATATTCCTGCTCTGAAATATTTTTTGTCACTCCTCTTTTTTGTTAGATACACTTTTTCCCAGATGTCTGCTGGCAGCATTTAGCTGAAAGTTAATATTCTAAGGAACACTTTCAGATTCTAATATCCCAGTAAAGAAATCAATGAATTATCTTGATACTCAGTGCTCCACCTAAGTGAGATAATGATTCTTTTCCTCCTTAGCTCTAAAATTAACTAACAATATCTCTTTTCTCACTACTGTGGGATGGAAGTATTTAAAGTCCATCCCAGTGATCTCTTCATATACTGCAAAGATTTTTAACATGGCCTCAGCTTGTGTTTTTTCTATTTATGTGGAGATAAATTCTGACAGGCTGGTATAAAACACACTCCTGGGTTAATGAACTGAGAATGCATGTGCTGTAGTGTTAATAAAGCACATTATGAAGCTCTGGAGGCTGCGCGCAGAAGAATAATGAGACCGGCAAGATTCTAAAGACTTCACAATCTCAGTTTATTTAGCCATATATAAATAGCCGTGAACTGGTTGAAATCAAGGCCATTATTACCATTTGAACCAGTCACAATCTGACTAAAAGTTGCATAAAAGACTAAAGGTTCTTAAAGGTCTCATGAAGACTGAATGTATGATTTCTGTTGGGACTGCAGGAAGACTTTAGTGTTCTGTTGGCCTCCTTGGTTTATTTTGAATTGCTTTGACATGTTACTTTGGTCACTGTGTGCATCAGTTAAGACCTTAGATGCTTCAGATGTTTTGTTGTTTTTTTCTGTGAGAATTGGCATGTAACCTGAAAAACCCTGAAAATTTTTTAAAATAGCTTAAAACATTATTATTTACACTTAAATAAAAGATTTGGAAAGTGGATTCTACTCAAGTAAGAAATTGAGAAAATTTCATCTTTTTAGATCAAAGGGAGTAACAAAAGAGTGCTGAAATCCTGTTCGCTTCTTAATATTTGGAGCACAAAATATCTTTTTTTTTTTTCATTAAAGGAGAGGAATATCTATACCCATGATAGGGAGAGCTGCCATGTTAAGTGGGAGATAATGAACATTTGAGTCCAAGTACAGGATATATTGGGTAACAGGCATTTTGATCTACTGGGTCAAAGTCTGTGTTGTCAACATAAATGAATGTTTCATTAAAAATTTGTTTCTGGGAAGAAGTGTGGTACATACTGACTTGTTACCACCCCATTGATCCTCACAGAGGAGGTCCTGTCTGTTCTAATTACTCAACACCAGATGGGTGGTTTTGACTGATGGGTGTCTGTGAAGCCCTGCTCCAACAAAGTGCTTGAGTATCTTAATAACTTCTCACATCTGCATTGTCTCATGAGAATCAAAGGAACAACAAATGTCTTTCTTTAAAAGAAAGTCCAGGCTTAAGTGCTTTGCTGGGTGAGGGCTGTATTGCGCAGGAAGATCAAGATGTTGGCTGCCTAAACAGACTTGGAGACTACTGGAAGGTCCATTTGCTTTGGGGTTGGTCTCTAGGAGATTACAGCTTTACAGTGATCTTAAATCAATCTTCTGGAATCACAAAATACTTCTTTTGAGGGGAAGAGGAGAGTGAAAATCAAGCATGGACATGAGTGTGTATCTACTTTTGCTTTACATAATTGCTTTTTTTATCTGCATAGTTTTGGTAAGGAAAAATGAACTTTCTCTTTTTTTCTTTCTGTACCAAACCAATCCAGAACTACTTTACATTTGAACGATATCAGTATTTATTTTTACTTTCCAATTTAAACAGAAAGGGATCTTAATTATTTTTTCAGCATTAACTTATGTTGGAATATGATTTTATTGTGTTGTCTCGTGCTCTGCAACGATAGTATTCAGGAATGATAACAAAGGGCAGAGGGAGAGACTTATGGTGCAGTGATGATATTTCCAAACAGAGCTCCTCAGAAAATGTGTATGAGAAGGATGCAAATGACATGCACACCTCTTTCTGCACCTTCTTCCACACTGCCTCTGCGCTCTGAGCTTCAACTCCAGTCTTCTGTGTTGGAGAGTGTCGTGCGTGTTGTCCTGCATAATGCAGGAGGTACCCCAGCACTGCAGGGTTGGTGATCAGCTCCTTTACTGGGGTCAGGTTAGTTCTGCAAGGAGTTTTTGATACCTCTTTTTGATACAGATCTGCTCTGATGCTCCTTGATCTTAGGTGCAGCAGAAGCTGCCTTGAAGCCTTCTTCACAGGGGTTGAGCACAACATTTTCTGTCCTGGTCTGGCCCTGGCTCTACTCTGGTATATAGTCATTCAGGGAGGATTTTGAAATGCATCAGCTGTCTTGGGATGAGTGGGATGTAAGCACGAGCTTGCGTGCTTTCCCACACCAAACTGTTTTCTGGACCTGTGTTTGTTTTGGGCCAAGCTTTGTGAGTTAGTATGAACACAGTCGAAAAGGACATCAGTTGCAGGAATAGCAGCAAGGCAGAGCTGTTTTCTGAAAGCATGAGTGGAACTCAGGGTACAAGTGGCCAGCCACAGCATTGGCGTGCTTGTTAGGATCCAGGTGTGGAATAAAAGGAAATTACACATATGCTGCTTTTAACTATAGATACCATGATTTGGCTAATGAAATTAAATTATTTTTCATTTTCATCAGCTGGATAGTCATCTTAGAGATTATTGATCTCACAGAGCCATAGCAGTCTAAGGCCCAGTATAAGTTAATCTTCTTTTCTCTTTAATAAGAGGTAAGAAATGGCTATCTCCAGGACAAAAGGACCTGAAGTTCTTCTATAATTCCTCTAGGTAGGTATTTTTCCTCGTCGCTTGAATTCTGGCCTATGCGGTGAATTTTATTATAACAGTTGCCACAGCTGCAGTCACACGTGTTCCCCGAGGGATTCAGGGCAATATCAGCTGGACTGGATTCTCTTTTTGCCAGCGTGATTCTAGCTTTTGCAACAGCTATTTCAATAAATTGGAATTTTAGCACTGTAATTCGGTTTCGTGGACTTACTGAGCTGTAGTTTATGTCGTTCTTCTTGTTTCCCCGGCTCGTTCTTTAGTTAATGGTGACTAGACAGGCAGCAACAAAGGCAGTTTTCCACACTGAACTTAGCATCGCCTTTGTGGTCTTTCCTAAGCATCTGTTCTGGGCACTGCCAGAAGATTTGGAATTAGGACAAAAAAAGTATGATTTGCCCTTGGGGAGGTACATATCCTCTTGCACTGAGGATAAAGGGAGCCTAGATAGGTACTTTAGTCTGCTTACCTGCTCTGGACACATCAGCTTAAGGGAGATGAGCCCCTGTAGGTTGAAACTTTAAAGCTTAAAGCTTTGGCACTTAGACCTTTGGAGCTCAGACCATTGGGATCTGGAGTTCAAGCACTTCCTTGCTAAAATGGAAACTTGCTAAAACTGGCCTTGCTTTGTAGGTACCATAGCACACATAACAAGTAGATGTGGTGTTTGAAGTTACCTTGTTTCTGTGCCCCTACTGTAAGTTAGAAAAGGTCAGAACTTTGCTCTGACCTCTGAGTGTTAGGGTTGTTGTTCCCTTTAACATTCACACAAGGCATCAAAGATCTCTGCCAAAAACAGGAATATTGGAAAACACTGAGGTAGGCGTTGGCAATAGGTAGGCTTAAGCTCCTCCAGAACAGACTTGACTGTGGTAGATTATCTGTCTGTATTTCTGCAGAGGGGATCTCGGTGGTAGCTGCAGAGGTGGTGTCCCATGTGGTGTTCTCTTTTCTTTGAGAAAATTATCTTCTCCTGTGTATCCATTTTCCAACCAGGACAACCCCATAGCGTGCCCTTTCTCAGGAGTATCTGTCCTTTAGTTCTGTATGGAAAGTCATTTATAAAGTATGATAATTTGGAAAGCTGTTGGGAACAAGAAGTAGGCAGAAGATGACACTGTGTCATGTCCTCTGTCACAGTTTGTGGCAGGCTGATCATTGCTGTGCCCGTGACGCCGCCACACAGCCCTTGTGAATGCATAAATTAAGTGCTCAGTGTCACTGAAGTTAATCATGAGCTCTTCTCTTCATGGACAGGGGCAGTAGCATTTTCAGGGATCATCTCCTACTGTTCTGTTCTCAAACACCTATTTTCGTAATACATAAAGAGATTGTTGTAATATATCCCACTGGGTGGATTTTTTTATAACCCCAGATACCATTCCTCATATTGCATGTCCAAAAGTCACAGGTTGAGCCTGCAAGCATAACAAGTTTCCTTTTAATTCTGCACGTATGTTAGCGTATTTCTGTTTCTGTACATGTTTCACACAAGGGTTGTGAAGGAGTAATGGTACTGTAGAGCACAAAATCTAGTTTCAGTGGTTTTATTATTATTTTTGTTTATTAAATCTTGCAATGAACCATAATCTTATGCAAGTTGTCAACTGTAGAACCTTCCTGTAAGAGATGTAGATTTCTGTTGAGACCTGTTGCCAGCACAATAAAGCAAAGGGTGACCTGTCAAAATACATGTCCTTTGGAAGAAGAAATCCCCATGACTCAGCCTGCCAGCCTTCATCCTCTCCATTGTTTATGCGCTCAAGATACATCAAGATTTTGTACACTCATTTTCATTCTGAGAGTCTTCACGCAGCTCAGCCCATGCTTACCGATTGCTTGTATCCTTATTGCTAGATATTCATGGTTGCTGTCCACGTGGGGTGTAAAAATGAGCTTGGGGACAGTGTGAAGGGGAGGGATGCAGTTTAGACTTGTTTGAGCAACCACATACCTAATGTGTTGGACTTATGGATGTGCTTTACACTTTAAAGAAGAAAAAATAGTAAGATGTCCTTTTAAGCAGATTTCAAGGAAACATGTACATCTCCAGTTTTAAGGTTGATGGGGTTTTTTACTTCAGTGGCACCTGTGACATCTTCTTTTCCTGACCCCATGGTGGGTTGTTTTAGTAGTCTAACTAGGGTAATCATTCTACAAACTCCTTTCTATTACTTCAAAAAAACCCGGCTTTCCTGGCCTCAATGATAACTACCAACTTCTAAAAATCTGAATTATTTGTTGGTCAATAAAAAAATATATGGGGAAAAATGCTCTTAAATTATGGTAAAAGTAAATGAAATTTAAGGAAAAAAGTACCTTGATATATCTAAACCAAGACAAGCAAGTCGTGCAGTATGTCAGTACCTTATCAGTAAAGATTTGTCAAATATCTTATCTGAGTCAGTTGACCTTATTGTGAGATACTGCCCTTGAATCTGTTACTGAATTATTTAACATTTGTTCTTCTGTTTTTCAAGCAAGAGTCAATGCAAGGTATCATTTTAAATCAGCGTGCTGAAGTGTGCATATTCTGTATATCTAATATGTCATTGTTGTCTCTTGTTTCTGTAATGCATTTGCATTACTATGAATCAATTTTCTGATGCTTCTCTAGAGACTATTGCTGCCTGCACGCTGTGATATATTTGCACTGTTGTAGATATATATATATATATATATACTTATATATAATTATGTTATATAAACCATGTCTTTTTCAGGTTGCTTGTTACCTTTGTAGTTTACGCTTACCGGTACAGTGGACCTGAGTAAAAATGTGGGATGTGGGGCATTCTGATGATATATTACAATAATAGAGAAATCTTTGTATATTTCTGTATACTTAATACCAGTAAGAGATTTGTATGTGCATTATTTTCCAAACTAGGGCTTTGTTTTCTCAGGCTAGAGAACATTTATGATAATGTAACAAAAAAAAAAAAAAAAAATAAAATAAAGTGTTACTATTTTCAGACATGCCTTTGTCCCTGTGCTCTTTCAAAGGGAAGCGGCAGGTGCATTGGTAGTGATGTGTTTTCACTGCCCGCTCCAAGGTTCTGGCATCCAGCAAGCACGTCAGTATTACCTGTCTCAGATGTACATTGTGATGATTTCAGGTAACTCCCAATACAGGTAGATTACAGAAATATGCAGTAAAAATCCTTAGAAACGTTAAGTGCAGTCATATTGGCTCGGAGCAAAGGTCTGTATTGTACAGAACCTGACGGTGAACAACAGCATTGCACAAGGAAGAGTGCAAGAACAGGGCAAGCATCAGAGGCTGCTTCCCTGGCAAACCCTGCACAATTTGAGGACTTCCTGAACCAGGCTTTGTACTTTTTTGTCTTTACCCTTTGCTCAGTACTCTGGAATGTAAAACTTTTCTCCTCCCTTGTTCCCACCTGAAGAGAAACCATGTTTTATTCTTCCAGTCACACCTGTCCATTCCCTGTTTTACAAAACATCGTTCTCCCTCGTTCAGTTACAACACC
Source organism: Baryphthengus martii (assembly GCA_013396935.1). Classification (NCBI taxonomy): domain Eukaryota; kingdom Metazoa; phylum Chordata; class Aves; order Coraciiformes; family Momotidae; genus Baryphthengus; species Baryphthengus martii. Next base: position 271,614 of record VWZK01014014.1, on the reverse strand, counting down.
CATGTTATGTTCTTCTTCCAACCTTCTGTACATTTCTGTCATCATGGAAAGTCTCTTCATCTAGTTTGAAAAGCCAGTATTTTTCCTCTCATGTTTCTCCTGAAGTCCCACATTGTCCAAGAAATGGCATGCTTACTGTTCTGAACAGTCTTCCAAAATACAGTTCACAAGGCACTGAGACTGCTGGTTTCTATTGCACTGGCTCTTGAGTAGAAAACTCGACCTGCATAACACCCCAAGAACAGTCTTCAGAAGAAGGGTTTCAGTGTAGGTGTCCCTTGCTTTGCCATATACTTTAAATAAGTAGCTTTCCATGCTATTAAGCTGTCTATTTGTGTATTGGACTTAAGCCTAGACAACATCGCTGTCCGTGTGCCGCCCCTCCTGACCACCCCAGCAACAAAATTGCCTGCATTGGTCACCACAGTTCAAAGATAACAGTGGTAATTTTTACAAATTAGTTTAAGAGTCCAGTCCTAGGTAATGTGAGCAGTGATGCTTAAAGGATAAATTGCCCTAAGGACACATTAGGATTACATTTTCAAAACTAACGGCAAGAGTTTTCTAATGATAACATAGATCATACCTTATGTTATGTTTTATAGACCTGCAAATAATACTAATTGCAGTCCCCAAAACTAGATGGCTTCCCATCCCAACTGTTCATAGGTTGGGAAGAGGAGGAACAGCAGTCCTTTGTAGCCACAGTGGCACCGTAAATTACTTTAAATGTTTTATATTACACTTAATGCTGTGAAATAAGCCAACCATAAACTTCTCATTAGCAACGTTGCAAAAATTAATATACCTCACATGCAGTTGCCATCCACTGTGTACTCCAAATGGATTCATAACATAAAGAGCGTTTGATAAGAAAGGGTGCTTTATGCTGCATTTTCTAATAGCTATCCATTTAAAACCTGCTTTGTAATGCACGTTGAAAGGTGCTGGAAGCCAGGGAAGCTGCCATGATTAAGAATGATACCTCTTCCAACATGGGAGGATACAAGGATCTATGCAGTGCCCAGGTGAGCAATGAGCAGCCGTTGTGCTGTCAGTCGCGAGCACTGACACCTTCTCTTGGGAGAGCCTTATTAGAGGGCTTGGCAGGGAAGTGTATGTTGCAAGTTCTATTTAGAGCTGAAAAGCTGTCAACGGGCTGGATTAATCAAATGGGCACTAATTACATCAATTTCTTTTTTTATTTTATTTAAAATGTTCATAGCCTCATTTACTTTTTTCTTTTCTCTGTGGCTTGAAGATTTTTTCAAGATGTGTGAAATTTTTATGCAATGTTAACTTTGTGCAATGGCTTTGCTGGATACCTGACATTTCAGTTTCGCACCTGCGCCCACACACACATAGGAAAGCTGAGAAGGAAGTCAATACTTGATCTCTTCCACAGATGGAAAATATTATCAAAACATGAAGCTGATCCATTGTCAGCCACTGACTGTAAAAACGCCCCTCAGAGTTGCACTTTTTCTCCCACACTTCTTTCTAGCACACAGTCATTCTGTTTTCTCTCTACCACTTCATCTGCACTGCAGGGCAGGTTGAATAAAGCTCCACCTGTTCCTGGGACCTCCTCATTCATCTCCACCGGTATCCACAGAGTCAAATACTAAGTATATTTCGTGGCTTTATCAATAGTTTTACAGATGCTCTTTATCTTTCTTCTGTATAGGAACAAGAAAGTAGCCCCAAAGTAGTTAGAGAAGGAGCAAAAGCTACAATAAAGCTTTTAATTTTGCTCCTTCTTTTTGTTGAAACCCATATCCTAAGTTTTGGCGAAGCATCTCTTGTATGGGGCATAATGCCAAGTCTGAAAAAGGGTAACAAGCAGGGGAAATCTGACTGATGGGTGGCTACAAAGGGTAGTTTCAGATGTTCATCTAGACCTCTGTCTGTCGGTGACTAAAAGGGTTATCTACGGAGAGATGCAGGATAAGTGTATAATGAGGTTGTCACAAATGTGAATCTGTTTTAACAAATAAATACGAGAAGCCCAAACCAGGACTTCTACTTTGTGTCTCTACAACTCTGCTTGCACACCCACATTGCTATACAATGGGTCCTAAGTAAACAAAGTTCTGAGTATTTTTTGGGGGGAAGAAGGTCAGCAAAGGTGCTACCGTAACAAGAATCAAGTCTCTGCAGCACAAAGCAATCCCGCTGATGAGGATGTTACACAGACAGTGAATGACTTTTAAAATTACAAATGCCTTGTAGTCTTAAACTGTCTGTAATTATAACAGCTGTGTGCAGCCAATGCTGCAGTTTCTAAGAAAGGCTGAATAGATGTTTGACATTGCAGATTGATTGCCTGGTTCTTCAGTGAGTGAGGATATTCTGCTGGTTTTCAAAGCAACTATAATCAAGGAAAAGGTCTCAGAAATTGTGCATTTTGAAGCAATGGAGGAAAGCTGCGTTTGGCTGACGTGGAGAATTAATGGGAGAAAACTAGGACAGACAAGGAGCTCAGAGCAGATGGGTGCTAACAGCGAAGAACAAACCTTGTAGCAATGTGAAAAATGCATATAACTGAAAACACCTCCAAAAAGTATGCCTTCTATTGTGCCTACTTCAGATCCCATTCCCAAATGTCTCTGGAAAGGGTATGCTTCCTGCTACAGCTAATATCACACACCTCCTCTGGCAAAGCTCCTAGTCAGAAGGAAGGTTGCAGACAAGGTGCTAAACCAAAGCAAAAAAGAATACAGAAACCCAAATCTTTCTCTGTTGAGAGCAGCTAAATCACATGGTACTACCACAAAGTCTCTAACGAGTTACTGGCTTAAAAACTTGACCATGATGCCATTAAAAATGGCTTGAAAAGATGAAGGTAAACCACAAGAACCAATCTGATTCCTTTTGTTAAAACCAGGAAGGATGATGATCTCAAGACCCAGATTCAGTTTCCAGAAGGTTGCCCTTGTTGCCAGGCTAAGTCCAAAAAAGGGGACTCACTGCTCTGAGGTGTGAGTTGCAAAACCTTCCTTATGAGTGAGGTTCAGATGAGAGCTTCCCAAGCAGCTCTCTGTCAGAAACATTTGAAAGCTGCCAGAGTCGATACACAAAACAATGATCTGTCTGACTACCTAAGACAGTGTGCATGATCTCTGTACCTGTACGCTCCACTAGATACACAATGGGAGGGCGAGACTACAAATTTATCCTCAATACTAGAAGACAGTGTCCAACCAGATAGACTTTGCTTTGAAATATGTGTGCTGCAATGCGTAAAACATTCAAGCGCTAGAACTAACTAGTAGCACTCACAGATGTTACAGAAGAGGATGCTATTTTGTTCAAGTGTTTGCAGTCATTTGGTGCTACTCCTCCTGCTAAGTGAATGATAAAATTCCTGTCTGCCTCTCGAAAGAGAGCAGGGCAAGAAAACAAAGAACTGTTTCTGATGGAGACTAGTGTATCTATTTATCTAGCTACAATAACTTCTTGTGCTTTGTGAGCATCATTTGTATATCTGTTGTGATATCCAGAAATTCCCCTCAGAGAAGATCTCAGACCAAGATAGGCCCTTGCAGAGTCTTGCCCTCATCTGTCTCCAAGTTAAGACTCTCAGGCTTCCTTCAACATGTGCTTCCATTTCTAAGCATAACAAAGGGTTGTTTTGGAAAACAGAAATTTTGAGGGATTTAATACTGAAATACCACAAATCAAATGAAACCCTGGAAGTCTGGAATCAAAATATTTCCTGCAGCTGAGCCAAACACCTTTGTTGCAGAACGTACTGCCGAAACTGTAGGAAATTCCCAGAGTTCAAAACCATGAAAGTTAATTGGGGCTGACTAAACACAGGAGCGGACTGATGGTTGTTTGAAAGCAGGTATCGTGAGTTTGATTATTGTGGTCTGTGGTATTTCCAGGAAGCTTCCTGAAAGATAAATTTGGTAAGTAAAACCCAGACAAACATTGTGGGCGCACTCACATTTCTTTCCTTTATATAGATTAATTGGGTAAAGAAACCAGCCTGAAATACTAAAAACAATTTAAAAGCTTCTGTTTTAATTTCTCTGTCTAGTGCTGGATAGAGCTACACAGAAGCAAAAAGATAAAAAAAAAAAATGAGGAAGGGGCAGAAAAAGATGAACACAATCCAATAATGTGAAGCTACTTCAATCACATTAGCTATTGATGCTTGTCAATCTGTTGATGCAAAATAAAGGAAGGCACTTCACATATCTTCTTGTGTCTATCTGCCGGCCAGAGTGTGAGCTCCAAAAGGCAATCAATCGCCAGGAGCAAGGATGCCTCAGTTCCTGTGCAGTGGTTTGTCTTTCTTGGCCCTCTGCCACCAGATAAGCTAGGAAAGCTAGAACCAAGTCAGAAATCCATGCCGGGGCAGTGGTGTTCCCCATCCTTCTCTCTCTCCTGTCTCCTGAGTCGTTCTCTCCAGCATCTAGAGGCACTGATGGGAAAACCCAAGGAAGATGAGCAAATACATACAGCTTCTTGTCTAGATATCCCTTGGAGCTGGGCAGGAAGAAGAACTGTCTGGGCCCCTCAGTTTGCCCTACTGGAGACATCTGAACTAGCCAGATGACTTCCAGCCCAGGGGTGTCTTTTTCTGCCTGAGGCCTTTGAACAGGGCCCGTGTTGACCGACTCAGGTTCATGGAGTCCACAGAGTGACCCTTAAGGTCAGGAGAAGAAGGTCCTTCCTCCTGTAGTCACGTCTCTGCAGGTCCTGCACACTCCTCTTTAGTGTGCATCCCTGTTTTGGGATCTTGCTTTTCTCTACCTTGGCTCTGCCTATCATCTTCAAATCGTCAGCACCTGTGTGGCTTTTATTCTTTTTTTGCCAACTTGTTTTCTCACCAAAAACTTTAAGAATTCTAGACAGTTTTTCAAGTGCATTTGAGTGGGTGTGAGTAACAATCTACAGAACAAGACCTCAAGCATTTATTTAATGTAAATTCCCAGAATAGACATTGTCCCTTAGGACTTAACAGATGATGACAGATCCTTAGGTCATAATTCTTTGTGCTACAAGCAACTAACTGATCTATAACCTCAAATGCCCGGAGCAACTGCATGACCCAATGCCTTCTCTTAGCATGCGATTGGTAATGATTTCCTGCTCAGCGCACAGCAGTTTATGGCTTTTGCAGGGGACAGCATGCCCAGGGACAGCAAGTGAGCAGGTTCAGCCCTTCATACTTTACTAACTGTAGTTACCATTTTCAGCATGGCTCTGTTTTCATTCTTTCTCCCAACAAGATTCCTGTTGAAGGCCCCATTACCTGCTGAATGCATCTATTTGTTGCACCAGTTTTGCAGTGCAGTATTATCATGATTGCACTGCACTTAAGCTTTCCAAACTCACTGGGCTATAGCACCAAATGTTTCTCAGCAGGACATTCAAAGACCTTCAGTAGACTTGTCAGTTTATTTCTTGTATTACAACCAATACCCTACCATATCCAAATCATATTATTGACCCTACTGTAAGTGTGAGATAATTGAATTATATGAATGACTAATTTTTACCCGCTTGGATAAACTTACTCAGCACATCATTTTCTCTCTTCCTGCAGCACAGCCCTGCACAATTGTGCTGTCCTGTTAAGTCCTGAGCACGACTTGCTGCCACGGCAGTCTCACATCACCCATTTTGTTCCCAGTGGTGCTCTTAGAGGCTCTTTACTGTGCTGTCACTCAGCTGAAGCAGGGAAGCATTTGAGCTGCTGTGCTGAGCATTAAAGATACCCAGGAGAAAGCAACCGTACTTGCCTGGAGGTCAGAAGCTTCTCCTGTGTCTGGCGAGACACAGCAGGCTCTATTTCAGGTATAGGGCAGGGCCAGGGGGACCTGTGTCTTGCTTTTAGTGTTGCAGAGACTTTTCCTGAGCATGACCCGTGCGACCTGCTTGTGGGGATGCAGGTTAACAGTGAGAGTGCCTGGTGAATGTTGCACCAGCAGTCAGGGTCCGTGCTGGATTAGGTACCAGGTAGGTACCTGCCGTCGTGAACTACTCTGTGCCCCGCTGGTAACCAGCATTGAGGGACTGGCAGCAGCAGAAACATGGTGATTAAGAGAGCAGGAGGTATCTGGGTCAGGCCAGCTCAGTGGTCAGCTAACAAAGGTACCCTTCCCTCTGTCTCGAGGTGAAAAAAAAACAAAACAGCAAGCCCAAACCCACAGCTCTAGGTCTATAAAAGGAAACACTGATTATTTTCAGTATTCAGAAGGGCAAGCAGCCCAAATGGCCTGTGTGCAGCCACATACCAGCTAACAAATGCAAGCAGTCACTTGCAAGTGTGAAGTGTGATTAACACAATCAGCTGAGTGCTGTGTTCCTTTCGAAAGTGTTAGTTACTACTCTCATCGGCATGTTGCTAAAACATCAGATTTCCTGGGAAACAGAGAAATACATGGCATTAGAATAAAGACAGCAGAGAACTCATTAATTGTGTCTTAGTTCTTTTATTACAGTGAAACCCTGCATGGCATTAGCCTGCTGAAAGAATACAAGCCAGAAGTAACTTTTTATCAGAAATGAGTCAATTCAAGGTAAAAACAACCTCAAAATCATAACTGTTGCAAACTATCAAGTCTGAGTTGAGACGTTTGGCTGTTGTTTCCCATTGGAGTAAGTCCAAAGATCACAAGGTTCTTGATGGAATTTTCTCATTTAACAACCTGGGAAGGTAAAGAGGAGAAGCAGATTAAGGGACATGTTTTAATCCACAAATTACACAAGATGCTAGAAAGTGTTTTTCCTAGGTGTAGGACATTAAAAAGGCAAATTTTTAGCCATTGCTTTCTCCTTACCCTAATCCGTATATGTATTTCCTAACTGTAATTCCGATCAGTAAAAGTAAATTATGGAAAATTGTTTCCAGTACAAAATACACTGTGAGGTGGATTGGAAATGACTGAGGCTATTGATTATCTACATTAGTTGTGCTGAAAGATCAGTCCTAACTAAAAAAAAATGGAAGTGGGTGATCAGAAATGTCATATATTTCATCTCACATTTTTAAAGCAAAGCAGATGTGAAAAAGCAGATGTGAGTTTGGTAGCTGCATCTCTGCCATCATATTAGCTGAGGGCTTCAGCTCACACCTGAGCCCAGACTCCCTGTGCAGCCACATTGTTCACAAGTCCCTGGCTTGGATACATCGGCAACACCCACTGTTCTGTGCAAGAGGCTGGTCTTTTTAGGCTTTAGCCACCACTCCTCTGCTCACACCCTGGGTGAGGAAGCTCAGTACCCACACTGGGAATGCAGGGAGACCTTATCCTGCTCACTCACTCCCAACATATGGGCTGGCACAGCACATCAAGCCCAGGCACAGCATGGACCCCTCCAGGAGCCATGGGGATGTGGGGGACGATGTCTCATGCAAGAGGTTACCTTCCTCCACCATGCGGTGGTAGAAGCACCAGGGGACACCAGCGGGATGTGCCCTGAAGCAGCAACCCCTCCTTTCACACTCCGTGGCTGTGATCCCGGGGAAGCCGCAGTTTCTCCTGGCGTGAGGATCAGTGGGACAGAATTTCTTAACTGCATAAATCAAAAACGAAGGAAGGAAGGAAGCTGTGTTATTGCTATGTTATTTTGCACTCTGTTCACCTGGCATCATGATTCATAAACAAAAAGCAGGCCATGAAGGTGAGGTCAGTGAGCAGATATGACAGCCATGATGACCTTCTCCATACCTATTTCAGGCAGCAAGCTCACCTAAATCCTTACTGTGCCTGTTAGACAAAACTAAATACCAAGCGGTGTGCTGTACCTCAGTGACTAGAGGGGGCAAGATTCACCCCTAGAAGTTTCTAGTAGGCAGTGATCCAACTTTACCTTTCCTAAATCCAGGAATGCGGTGAAGAGCTGTGTGTCTCCTGTAGTGGTACCACAGACACTGGCCTCGGACCAGGGTATGTTTATGACTTGATCTAGTGCTAACCCAAAGCAGCTTGGCTAATACGGGGAGAGGAAACCCAGCCCCCTCTGCATGCCAGCTTAAGTTCTGGAAAGGAGGTAGGTTCATTTAGGAGAAAATCACAGCTCATCCAGGCAATTTAAAGTAAAATCACAGGTAAAGAGGTTATACCACTTTGACACTGCTGTTCTCTTTTCAAGATTTTCATGACACACAAAGAGCATTCAAAAGCAAAATTATTTTTTCCTCCAACAGTTCTGAGCCCTATTAACTAATCTCAATTCACATCAAGATCTTTTATTTGGTAACGTTGCCTTTACACCCTCATTTACTTTTGTTTCACCTGTGCAAATTCTAAGATTGCCCTGAAGTTCTCCTAAGAGGTAGTTGAGTAGTCAGCCCAGTAAATGTAGCTTACATTCAACACTTATGTACAGTATACACCCCATCCATGAAGAACTGGGAGAGCAGCTCTTACCCTTTCTGAGAAAACAAAGGCAAAAAAATGAAAGCAGAAGTTAGGAGCTTTAGAAGGAAGACTCTAATATAGAAAAGGACTTGCCCTGTCGTGTTTTGGAGATCTCATTCAATGAAGACTGGGAGCAAAAATAAGACCCGTGAAGTGGAATTATGCTGGGAAATAGGAAGGAGGTAGCAAATACCAAAACAGGCTAGAGAAGAGCAAAGAACCTGGAATTTACGGCATGTCTTTATCTTTTATATAGGTATCAAACAGCTACAGATGAGTTCATCTACTTAGGACTTTTTGATTTCCTTGGCACGCAGTGCTAAACTCCTCCTGGGCCACATAGAAAACCGATTTAAATTGATGAGAATCCCTTCCTCCACCGATGAACAAGACCACAACTGGCAATTAAATGTTTTTAAATAATCATCATGGGTTTTTTGATAACTAGAAGCCTGAAGGAAGTGGAAATATCTCGTGTGAAGAGAATGAGATAGAAGGCTGATAGGTAAGCAAAGTATGATTTTGCATTTTACTACCAGTGGTCGCCTAATAGAGTTTTGTGCTCAGTTTGTTGGCCTAAGAGGAAAAGCAGAGCTGCTCCCTGTTGTACACATTTCTGCATAATCAAACACCAGGTAAATCAGTGTTTCTGGCAGAGATATTACCTTTCTTTGGTTTAGGAGAAAAGCACCAGGGCATGGCAGGGACTGAAGCGTTGAAGCAGCATCCAGCTCTCCTGCATTCTGCTGCTGAGATTCCCGGGTAGCCGCAGTTCCTCCGGTCCCTTGGGGCTATTTTACACTGGCATCTTGCTGTTCAGGACAGACATAGCAAGTTATTTGGTGTCAGTTTGCACACTTTATCAGAAGTCCAGTGAGAATAATTATCCCTCTCTGGACTGTGCCCATCTTTGCAAGTGTACCTTTTCTGTCGCTTGCTAAGACCAGAACTTGTGCGTTTTAAAAGCCGCTTTTAAACTGCCACAGATTTCAGTAAGGATTGTACTCCACCCTTTGAGAATCTGAACTTGCAGGCAAACCAGTCCAGCACAGTGGGGTGTGTGGACTTCAAATAGACCATATCAAACGGTAAAACCCCATAACTTCAGACGTCATGCTAGTAAACGTTTATTGCTTTGTCCATCTCAAGTGAAGAAAGAAAGAGCTAAGGGTCCAGCGGATATTCCAGCAAGTGCAATGATATCTTTGCATTCTCTTTAGGTGACTATAAAACCACAGGATTACATGCAAATAGTTGTGGCTATATCTTTAACATTTAATTCTACTGCAGAGTCATCTGCAACCAAGAAATTCTGGAGATGTCCTTAGGTGTCTGTCATTGAGTTACTTGCTTTCCACTTCTTAAGTTATCTGTATGACCTGTCTTTTGTTAAGGAGGCAGATAGACTCCTTTAGAATTATATTCACATGGTAAAGTAGCTTAAAATAAATGTCAGAAGACTGTTTAGACTAAGCTAGCTCCTGTTCCAGTCCTGGTTCTCCTGGGCATGTCTGCCCCTCTGTCTTTGCAGCAGGTTCCTCATTATTGCATCAACACAAGAACTCACCGGCAGTCTTTTTTTATTTTGCCATAGGTTTCTCTGAAAAAATTAAAAAGTAAACTCCAACTTCAGTAATAGTACCAGACCCAGACATTTGCTGTCTGGTACATCAACTGGAGACATTCTCTTGCTGCAGTTACAGTGAGTAGGATCCGGCCCACATACATACCTGTGAAGGCAACAGCAGATGGATATACTTACTTGGTAATACCTTTCCCTCTGCCAAGGTGCTAAGGGCTATGACGAGGATGACGGAGAGCACGCAGACCACTTTGGGATCCATTGCTCTTGGAAGGCGGGTGGAAGAGAGGTGCCAGTCTCCCTCAGAGCAGCTCGTTTTATATGCTGCTCATGTTTGCCTGGCGAGGTCTGATAACATTGTTCCATCCGATACTTCACCCAGAGGTTGGGTTTTCTTCTGTTTAGTTAGAAAATGTTACCATGCATATTTTGATATCCCTGAGATAAATTTCTAGGCTCACGCGAGCTATTGATCACACAACTATTACGTACGTACAGATACATGTCTGTTACGTGATCCCAGAATCTGTTAAATGGATGCTGCTGGGTGCCTCTGGCAGCCCTAGCTGATTTCGTTGCCATTAGAGAATTACAGACCTCTGGGAAGCTTTAAATGATTGACACTAGTGAAAAATATGTACCTGTATTTCCTATCTAAGTGTATCTTTTCTATCTCATTTTTTCCCTAGTCGTAAAATTTGGTTATGCTTACTCTGAAACAGGCAAGGCAGGAGGGCTGAAGGTGTGACACATCCAAACTTCAGAAGACCACAGGGCAAACTGTGAACCCGAAGGAAATGCATAAACACAGAAAGCAGAAGGTGTGACTGTGAAATACCGAGCCTGGATGAGGCTGATGTTTGTTTCCACAGGAGGCAATTTGCACCAGTTTAGAATAGGAAAAGAAGGTAAGATCAGTGAAAACAAACAAACAAACAAAACCCCCAAAAAACAAAACAACAACAACTGAAAAAAACCCAAGAGCAACCACAGAATAAAGGGGGGAAAGGAGATTTTATATATATTCACAGGCACTGTGCACATCCAAATATCAGACCCAAGTGCCCCAGGCAATATTTTGGACCTGCTGTCCTGCACAGGGAGGAAGGTCAGGTTCCCAGAGTAGACCCCCTACCAGCCTTCGAGTCCTGTGTCCCAGAAGAGTCATGGCAGGGGCTTCCCCCATCCCCTCTGCCCAGTCCCCAGAGCAGTGTATTATTTCAGAACCCATCCAACATCATGGGCACACGATTTGCCAAAACCAACCTGAAGCACCACGTTTGCCCGATTAATTTCCCAATTGCTTATCTCCTCTAAGGTGGCCTGTAAGGCAACCTTTGGGATGTTTCAGAACAAGCCTTGGAATTTGGACTATGCAGTCAATCTTTAATGTCCCTTTCGGACATTTTTCTACCATTTGCTGTAACATTTCTTAACTTCTATCTACTCCCCAGTGCGTGAACATAAGCAGAGCAGTGCCAGGGAGTGAGAACCAAGCAGTGGAATGGTGGAACAATCTATACTCTTCCCAAAGGAGACATCTGCAGAACAGGCAGGGCCAGCCACAGCCTCTGTGGTGCTATGCAGCACTCATTTTTTCCACAGGAAAACCACCAAGGAATACTTCCTATTCATCACCAAAAAAGAGAGTCAAGAGATTTTTTTTATCTTTGATGGAATTGTGTCCTCATGCATTTGATCGTTATGTACGAGTTTGTTTTGTGCCTCTTTCCTTGGCAAATTTCAAAGTGAGAACTTTTAACTTCTGTAATTGTGTTTTGAAGCTAATTTATTTGTTGAAAAGTATTTTGAACTCTCTGGGAGGGATTTTGGTCTACAAGGGAAAAAATAATAGAGCTTATTTTCCTGCTGATTAACTTATCTAATACTTTATGAACTTCATTTAAGTCCATCCCTAGTTAATATATTGATGGCACTTCTCATTGAAAGTCATGATTTGTAAACCAGAGATGTTGTGTATTTTTCATTTCACAAGAAACCAAGATGCAGGCAGAAAAGGACTGTGTTCCAGCCCTCATCAGTTCTTATCACGCTTTTTACCTTCATTACTGGGAAAAAACATCAGACATAAAACTCAAAAATCCATTTTGCTCCCTATATGCAAGGTTGATGGAGCACCCAAAGGCCCATCATGATGCCTGGGCCAGCAAAGTCATTAGTAATTTTTCCAACAGCTTTCTTCTCACAGTGCAGGAGGTGAGATTGGCTAAAACGTTACCTGTGCATGAGAGGAAAGCAGTCATCCTAAGGGGGGGACCGTGCTGTTTTCAAACTTCCATGGAGTTCTCAATAGATTATCAGCCCATCTCATGAGTCAGGTGAAACTGCCGATACAATTTGTCCCTCCTGCTTCTTACTGGACATTAATTAAGTCCTTATCTATTGGCTGTCACCTCTTGGGCCCGATCCCAACTACATGCACAAAGGCAAATCTATCACTGAGGTTTTTTTCTGCGGAAAGAACGATTGATTGGCATCTTAAAGCAAACACACTGAAAGAAATAAGCTTCTTGCTTTCTGCCAGCGGATTACTTTAAGGTCTTTAATATGTTTATATAGCAAAGCCTTGAAAATTATCTGGGATTTCCCTGTAGATGGGTTTCCTTCCCTGAGGCCAGCACTTACCTAGACCTTTGTAGGGTGCACAAGCTCTGCAAGTGCCCATGGCTAGAAGGGACTTGGAGGGCTCCTTTCTCCACCCCCCCCAGCCTCTGTGTTCTACCTCATCACCCTCCTTCTGTCTCACAGCACTTTTAGATGAACTGCAGTGCTCTCGTTTCCTTCCCAGCAAGTAAATGCAGAAATCACCATGGCTTGTATGGACATTCTTGCTGTAAGTCAGCAACAGCGTGCATCTTTTTATTCTGACATCTCAGAACTTTTAGAGGATGTAATTTTTTTTTTCCTTTTCACTCAAAACAAAGAACTAGCAACCAACAGTACAACTTAGATTTTCATCCTAAAGGGATTTTTTTTTCCTAAAGGGAATTTTATCTTATGGTAACTGTTAGTATGAGTGCTGACCTGACAAATCTGTCATTGGGCCAATACCATTTCATGTGAGCCCACAAAATCAATCCCAATTTTTGAGCACTCTGCAAAATACATCATCACAAAAGAGAAAAAAAAAAATCAGAGACAAAGGAGGGGGGAGTCTTCAGAAAATTTGCTCCTTCTACCAGTGTAAGGGGCCCTCAGAAAGAGTAAAAACTCAGAAGCAGGGATAGTCCAGCAACACCAACGTAGGTGAACCTCACTACCTGCTGCTCATTCATTGCAATACTGTTTTTTATGAGAGTGTTTCTAGAAACCATAGCAATGAGTAATACTCTCCTCCCTTATCATTAGGCTTAACTGTTTGCCTTGCTTTACAACAGCCACTGGCGCCCTGCTATATTTCCCTTCCTTCATCCCTTCTGGAAGTACGCAGAGGGGTGGTGTGGGGAACAGGTAGAACAGGTGCCCGCTCTCCTCCAGGGTACGGACTGTAGTATCACAGTGTTCAAAGGATGCAGTTTTCAGAGTGTACTTCTCATGGGGCCTGTAGGATCATGTTGTGGGGCTGCTCTACTACAATGAGCTAGTTATATGGGCAGTTTGTGTATGCACGAACACATACCACCTCTGTGTGTGTATACATAGGGTACCCACACAACAGGCAGCTGCTGCATCTGCTGGCAGAGTCTGGGCTCCCAATGCAGGGACATTCATCTCAGCATGCATTTCTGGGCAAGATGCAGTGGCTGAAATTAGGGCTGTGTGTCTCTTCCAGCTACTGTCCTGCTGACCATGGTGTTTTCAACAGACACATTCACACGTGTTGGTTGTCCTTATAAGGCACAGTACAGCGATGAGATTCCTTGCTGCTCCTGTTAAAACCTAGAGAAAATTAAAGAAAGACAAATAAAGTAGGGAGTTGGATTTGGAGCTGTGGGTTTCCACATGCAGCAGGGATCCTGGGCTAATGGAAGAAATCATTCAGTCCTCTCCAAAGCCTGGTGTGAACTAAAGTTACCTGGAGGTTGAAACCCTTGTAATAGAATCTTCAAGCGATGTGGCAGTCTATTCCTAATGTGCCTTCATATTTTGAGTCTGTACTTGTTTATTTCTGTACCAAACACATGGGAATGGAAATTTCAAGAGGTTAGCAAGGTTGTTGGAATTGTGCAGGAGTGTGCATTTGAACAGAAGCAAAAATACCAGGAAGAAGTTCCCAGTAAGATTCACAGCTCAGTGCCCGTAATAAGCATCATGGTTTCAGATTTGTATTGGGCTTCCCTAGCAGAAGTTATTCTCTAGACCATGTAAGAAATCCCCTGGTTTTGAAGCTTAAAGGTCAGTATTATGAGTGTATGTGGGAGGTGTCTAACCATGTTATTTTTAGATACAGTTTTTTTGTAAAACATGCTCAAAGTTTTTGTTTCCCACAAAGCAGACAGGAGCTATGCTGCAGCTTGGAGGTGTCCATGCAGAGTAGTGCCACTTGCTTGGGTCACCCTTGTTAGGCACAGGCTGGGTCTGCCTCTCCCTTTTTCTTTCAGGGTGGCTCTCATTTCAGAAGCAATCAGCCAAGCAGTGCTTCACAGCAAAGCTTAATGTTGTGGTTGAAGAGTTAACAAATTGAGGGGGGGACAAACACCTGGTAACTGTAGGACCTTGAGGGATCAGAGGGCAACTGGTATTCCCTCCCCTTACCTGCCACACTCTATAAAAGGACAGGAAGTTTGGCTTTCATCTCTCTTTTATTTGTACTCCCTTGGCCTGTGCTGCTACTGGGACCTTGTCTCAGTGCAGCCAGGCCTGGCTCCACATGCTCTGCACAATCCATCACCATCCCAGAACTGGTTTTGTATATACTTGTATATCCCTCTGCCCTTCATATTTCCTTTTCCCTATTTATCTCTCTTACCTATTAAATTTTGTTTATAGTCTTAACTTCCAGGTTCGTGTGAGGCACTTCCTTCCTCATTTCCCTTTGTATCCTCTCTTGGGAGGGAAGGGGGAGGGGGAGAGAGGACCAATAGGAACCCCGCTCCGTGGGGTTTACCCTTAGCCTTAAATGAAGACACTTAAAAAATACCACATCTGGGAAAAACACGGCTGGACTTGGTGTGTGAGACTCTAAAGCTTGAAAGCGTGTGTGGTGTTAAACACAGACAAATGTGGGACAGATGAGATTTCTGAAAAATTTAAACATTCATTTATATGACGGCAAATTGCATCCTGGCCTGCATCAAAAGAAGCGTGGCCAGAAGACTGAGAGAAGCGATTTTGCCCCTTTTCTCTGCTCTGGTGAGACCTCGTCTGGAGTACTATGTCCAGCTCTGGTGCCCCCAACACAAGAAGGACATGGACCTGATGGAGCAGGTCCAGAAGACGACCATGATAATGCTCAGAGGGCTGGAACACCTCTCCTATGAGGACAGCCTGGAGAAGAGAAGGCTCCATGGAGACCTTAGAGTAGCCTTTCAGTATCTGAAGGAGTCCAACAAGAAGCAGGAGAGGGACTGTTTCCAAGGGTGTGTAGCAATAGGATGAAGAGCGACAGTTTTAAACTAGAGAAGGGTAGATTTAGATTGGATGTTAGGAAGAAGTTCGTTACTATGAGGGTGGTGGAACATTGGAACAGGTTGCACAGGGAGATGCTGGAGGCTTCATCCCTGGAGACATTCAAGGTCAGACTTGATGAGGCTCTGAGCAACCTGATATAGTTGAGGATGTCCCTGCTTGCTGCAGGGGGATTGGACTAGATGACTTTTGGAGGTTCCTTTCAACCTGGGACATTCTATGATTTTATGATATGTAAGTCCCTGGAGTCCAGCCAAAGGTTTTGCAATGCTCCAGTTGCATGGTTGCTGTCTGTCTGATTTTTGCAAGCCATGCTACAGAGAAACGTGGCATAAAAATGTCAGCCATCTGGATAGGGGTAGATATGTACCACTAGGGAAAACAAGGGAGGCACTCAGGCAGAGAAATTGGGTATGGAGGGGAGCTCTTAGTTTCAAATGTAGGTCACTGCAGCAGGCAGTGTCCCATTGCACTTCTTGTCTCCCCAAGCTGGTAAACAACTCACCTTCAGTGGGACCAAAATCTGAGCAGGTCTGGAGAAGAAACTACAGAAAGAGAAAGAAGTATTGAGTTGTAAATTTAAAAAAAAAAAAAAAAA
>VWZK01014014.1:212226-255447 GCA_013396935.1 Baryphthengus martii | reverse complement strand
AAAAAAAAAAGAAGAAAGGAAGAATTAGGGACAAGAGGTACTATACTGTCTCTGACAACCTGTTGTGTAAGAGGCATTGATCCATGCTTGGGAGCAGTGAGTCAATTCTGGCATTTCTGGTGTAAATGAGGGAGAGGGCCATTAGCCTCCCACCTATTTTAACTAGATCGGTTAGCATACCAAAGCCCTCAAATCAAGAGGTTATCTGCCTATCTAGCAAATAACACCGTGGGTTCAAAGAATGAACAGAGGTAACCCTACATCTTAATTCTGGGAATGAAAGTTCAAAGTAACCATTGAGATCTACTGTTTTGATAAACATACCTACCTGAGATATACTAACGCAGGTGTCAAAACCAACTTTAACCATATGTGTACAGATTCATTCAGGGGAATTTTACAAGAGAACATGTCATTCCTGCAAACCATAAGTTGTGCTGGAGGAAGGGTTTTATGACAGTTCTGTGGCCAACATCCTTTCATAAACTAAAAAAAAAAAATAATTACCTGGACTTATTCAAATACATAGCTCAGAGCCAAGTCAGATCTAAAAGCCTGAATTTCAACATCCAATACATTTCAAAAAGTTTTCCTTGGAACTGCAAAGCTCAGTGTCAATTCAGATATATAGATACAAGCCTATTATTTTCCCTAATGCTTCTGGGTTCTCCAAGCAACCCACGATACCTACACTGCCAGCATTTGCCTTTTTTTTTTAATGAGCACCAAAGCAACACCAGAAAATGCTTATCATTCCTGAGGTGAGGTAGGGACCAACCTGTGGAGAAAAGGATACACTGGCTATAACCAGCAAGGCATTTTGTTTCTTTTCTAGATCCCATCAGTTTTTCGGTGGTCCAGAGAGGGGACATAACTCTTGAATTGAGTCTAAGAAATGTAGAAAGAGATGGCCATTGAAAAGTCTCCTTATGAGAGTGGCTATGATGCATTCCTATTTATCATGCCCCAAGCGATAGAAAAGCCCAAATCCTGATCTATTTCCTTCTAAAAACAGAAATATATAAACCAAGGAGACTTATGAGATGAAATTTAAAGGAAGAGTAAAATGGGTGAAAAGTTCGCAAACAGCAGGGTGCTATTTAAAGATAAAATATGAAAAAAAGAATATTAAAAGGATGTCCTCAGACACACATATAGACTCAGAATAATTAAATGGTAAAGGAAGCTACTAGAATCTAGTAGAAGAAAAAAAGACTTTTTTTCAAAGCCAAATAAGGAAAACAGAAAAAAACATACAAACGTGACCGCAGGAAAGCAGAAGCGTAAAGAGGTAAACAAATAACTTCTTTTAAGAGAGGAGACAAAGGTCAGAAATCACAAGGGAGAGGAAAGGATTTTTGTTATTCAACATACTCATAAATCATCAGGAAAGCTTGGTGAATAATGAGGCGATGAATATGCTGATGATTCAGAATTATTTTTCATATTTTTCAGAAGTGCAGGTAACTGAACAGTTGCAGAAATATTTTACAAGACTAGGTGATAAATGGCAAATGAAAAGCAGAGCAGATAAGTGCAAAGTAAAGGGCATGGAAGAAGAGTAACTTAATTATATATACACAGAAAAGGGCTGCAAATTAGCTATTGTCACTCACAGAGCTTTGCATCATTGTGGAGATACCAACTGACTATTCAAAGTGTCAAAAAGGCAGACTGAGTTTTAATAGTTATTAGGAAAAGGACTGAGTACAAAGTGGCAAACACAATTTTGATAGCGCCGCAATCCCTGCTGCTCCCATGCCAGCACCACTTTGTGACATTTTGGTTGCCCCAAGCTAAAAAGGAGAAAGTGTTACTAGAAGAGATGCAGAGAAAAGCCCTCTGGCTCATGGGAGAAATGAGCTATGGAAAAAGATTTTGAAGAGCGTAAGGATCTAAGAAACAAAGTTGTCACAGGACAGATGGGTAAGTTTTCTCCTGGATAAATAACAGGGTAACAAGCAGAGGGTAGGAGCCAGTGGACCATTTTGACTGTGGGGAGACACCATGAGGAGGCTTCTGCAAAGAGTTATGCTGGGACCTCTGCAGCTTAACAAACTCATAAACCATGTAGAAGAGGAAGCGAGATGGTAAAATTTGTTGATGACAATATTTCTGTGATAGTAAAGGTACGAGCCAATTGCTCAGATGGATAGTGCAAAATGGAATGACTGCAGAATAAGATGGCAGGTGATGCTAATATCCGTAAATATGAAGTGATGCACACCTGGGAAAGGAGCAATCCTACTTTTTCAGATAAAATGATGGTCCCTGAGGTGATTACCATCACTTGGGAACACACGAGTGTGATGTATGACATGGGCATATGGAGGATAACAGACAGTTTTATGAAAACACCAGCTCAGTGCTTAGCAACCATGAGAAAAGCAAATGGCAGGTTAACAATTATTAGGCAGGGGATAGAGCACCACACAGCTTCATACTGCTTTGCCATCTTACAAACTCACAGTACATCCACATTTTCATGCCATGTTCTCAATGCCCAGCCTGTAAAAGGTCCCATGATGGGGATGGCAGCATGGGACAGCGTCCACATGAGGAATGACCATGTGCACTAGGTCTCTCCAGACTGCAAGCTCTGTGCAGGTCACAGAAGGCAGAGCTCATTGTCTCATCTAATATAGAAGTCTGAGTGGCAGGTTAGAAGCATGTTAAGGAAGATGACTCTTCACCGAGCATGTGGCTACTATGCAGTTCAGCTATGGAGCTCTCATCTGCAGGACGTTGTGGATGCTAAAACTTCACACAGGTCTGAAAAGCAACTGGATAAACTCATTGAAGAAAAATTTTTTTTGGCTCTTAAATCCCCAAACTATACATCTATTTCAGGAAATGTCTAAGCTGCGAATCACTAGAGGTTGAAAGAGTATTCTGTGAAAATACCAGTGCCAGTGGCTGGCTGGACTTCAGCTAATGTTCCTCAGAATTTCTCAGAACACAACCACAAGACATTCAATAAAACGATGAGGCAGAGGTTATAAAGGAGAAAAAGATGGTGTACGATTGTACTCTCTCTCGTCCTTGGAAGTTTTCCTTTAAGCATCTGTAACTGGCCCTGCATGGCATGGGGAGCTGAGCTAGGGATAGGTTTAGCTCTCTGGACAATCCTATGATTTTATCATTGCATCTTTTATTTTCATCATATTTTAAAAACATCTTTACAAACTGTCCTGAATTGATGCTTAATCATTGAGTATTATGTTCAGTTCTGGGCACCACAGTATAAGAAAGACATTGAGGTTCTGGACTGGGTACAGACGAGGGCAATGAAGTTGGTGAGGGGATTGGAGAACAAGTCTTATGAGGAGAGATTGAGGGAGTGGGGATTGTTTAGCCTGAAGAAGAGGAGGCTGAAAGGAGATCTTATTGCTCTCTACAGCTACATGAAGGGAGGTTGTAGTGAGGCAGGTGTTTGCCTCTTTTTCCTAGTAACTAACAACAGGACAAGAGGAAATGGCCACAAGCTGTGCCAGTGGAAGTTCAGATTAGATATTAGGAAGAATTTCTTTACTGGAAGAGTAGTTAAGCACTGGAACAGGCTATCTAGGGAAGTGATGGAGTCATCAACCCTGGAGGCGTTCAAAAAACGAGTGGATGTGGCACATCGGGTCATGATCTAGTGGTCATAGAGGTGCTGGGTAGAAATTTGACTTGATGATATTGGAGGTCCTTTCCAACCTTAACTATTCTATGATTCCATGATTCTATAATCATCTGATGAAGGGTTTGAGCTCAAATCCAAGATAATGTAGTTTGGTTTTAATACCAAACTTGGAAAGAAAAAAATCTCAGTTTGGAGAATGGAAAACGCTGTGGTGGGCGGAGTTTCACAGATGCTTCTGAAACTCACTAAAACCCAAAGCAAACTCACCCCCACAGATTGGTTCCAATTACCACAAGACCCAAATCTAACATTGCTTGCAAGCTGAGGAGAGTTTCTGGGTCATTTCCCTCCCACAGTGATTGGTGGGAGGGAGAGAGGGATGGAAGGAGGGATGATCACAGGTGCGGTGAAACTGCATTGCCCTCAGTGCAGCCAGCAAGGAGTATGAGCAGGCTGACACCTCCCACCTGCACCTGGGACAGGGGATGGGGAGGCACTGAGACTGGTCGGCAGCTCCAAACACTGGTGTGCTGAGGGCAGTGGAATAGAACGGATGATAAATATTGCCCATATTGTATCATTATAGCATAATTCATTCATTAATGCCAGAGCAAGCGGTAATATAAATATGAGCGTGCAGAGGTTAGCAGCCATTAATCCTGCATGCTAAAGGTAAACATTCCCCTTTTAGTTTTCTTGCGGCTCCTCAGAGCAGACTGTGAACTTGGATTTTCATTTACATGTCAAGGACTGAATACTATTCAGGACACATGAAGAAAAAATAAAAATACCTGTAGTTCTCATCTGCTTCTTTGGGAATAGTGGGGTGATCAAAACTTCAAAAACCAGGCAATGCAGTCAAAAAGCTGTAAGGTTATTTCTGACACAAGCAACTGAAGAGATAAATACAAATGAGGAATTCCTAAAACAGGAAAAGCAGGGTATCTAGGAAATAATAAGTGAGCCTAAGACATCATGTAAGAGGAAAAGGTCATTTCAGAGAAGTTTTGCCCTAGCCATTTCAAAAGCGGGTAGCAAAAAGATCCTGCCTAAACTGCTGTTTCCAAATAATGGCAAGGACTGGAGAAGGCTCAGCAGGAGGTATTGTATGGCAGGGTCTGTAAAAAAGTTAGAAGGCAGAAAGTGACCTGGGTTGGCTCAGCTGGGCTGCAAGCAAAAATTACCTACAGTGGTGGCAGAGTGGAGTCAAGAGAATTGCTGCTTTTAGCAAGTTTCAGTTACTGCTCTTTTCATTGATGACAGTGAGTGGAGGAAGTACTGGCCAGAAAGTGTTTCTTTTGTACCAATTAAATGTGGTTAAAAATAGAGGGAGAAATATCAAGTTCTAATGTCAGCAAGAGTATATGAGGATCAATGGGAGAGATACTTCAGCGGAAATTTTCTCTCTATATAGTGAAATTCTTCAAAGGAAGTAACAAAATAATGAAAGCAAAAAGTAGAAAACAGAAAGAAAAAAGGCAGAACTTTCAAAAGAAAAAAAAGATTCGCTATAAAATCCCTTGGAACCTTCCTTTTAAAGATTTTAAAGAGAGTGAGTGTATGAAGTGAACTGAAAGTTTCGGAAAGAATTAGAAAAGGAAACAAAATTTCCTACTCTTGAAATTATAAAGTCATAGTAAGAATATTTTTCTATATTGTTTTCTTTATTATATGTTACTACAAGTAAGAGCATTGCAGAAGCCACAAAGGTCTTTAGCTCAGGCCTAGGTAAGCATGTTGACGGTCTCCAGCTGGGATGAAGGATGGCACAGCAGATGAAATGGTACCAGAGGCTGCCCTTGCTGCCTCCTGCTTACCTGGTGTAACCTGACAAAAGATGACTGGACTATAGCTGAGGTGCAAGAATTAGATCAAATGTACTCAGCAGGTTTAAAACATTGCTCATTAGAGTTGGCTGGGACTTTTTTCAACGTCAAGTTTTGTCAGGACAAGTAGATTGAAATAAAAACTTGACGTCTGCAAGGATTGCATTGGCAAAACATAACCATGACGGTTCTTCCAAATCTGAAGGTGTTTTGAGACGGGACAGACAGCAAGAGAGCTCACTGGGCCCCACTCAACAGAAAGCTATTTTCAACAATTCCTGAAAGGGAAAATCCATATGGACTTTAAAAAAATCAAACCAATATGACAATTGGTTCATGAATTCCCTGAGTCTGGGATACCCAGCAGCTGGGAGTATACTAGAAGTGAATGCTTGCCCTCTTGTTGTGACCATAAATGCTGGTGTCTAGGGCCAAAGGCAGCACAGCTTTTTTCTTTCACACTTGTCGGTGAGGTGGCATCAGCTCAATCTTTTCCCATTTCATATAAGGTCCTATCTCAGATCTGTGAGGCAAAGTGAGAGCTAAAGCCAGAAAAATCCATTAATGGTAAGAGCATATGGCCATTTTGGTGCAGATAGGAAAGCAATCAACTTTTGATGGTAAAAAATATTGTTCACATTTTCTCTGTATGTCACACAGAAAATACAAGAGGGCTCTCATGTTGGATCACAGGATTAAGTCTCTCATTTGTAGCACAATAAAGTAAATTGTCAAACACATTTCCATCCACAATGGCAAAACAACAATCGATTCATGCCCACAAATACAGGGAGGGAAATGTTAATATTACAGTAAATCAAGAAACTTCCCTCTCTATCATATTTTGCTTTTCAGAAGTGAGTCCTGAATTCTCAATGTCTCTCTGCTAATGGAAAAATTCTAAAACCTAATTAAAAAGTCTCTATTCAATGGACTGTGAAGAATTTATAGCAGTGAAACTGTCTGTGTCAGACAAATATGCTATTGATAGTCCTGTGGGAACTAGTGATGAAGGGACTACAAATAAGAATAGAGAGAGAAAAAGGAAATAGGCAGCATGCTGGGCACCGTTTCAGACAGCTGGATGCTGGTGTGCAGGAAGACCAAGGAAGGGAGAGAGCTGGGGTTATGTTGGTGTCAGCGCTAACAAATGCCACTCCAGGAGAGGTTTTGGTTGGAGAATCAGAGAAGTCCTGTGGGCTTTTATAAAGGAAGGAGCTGAGTCTCTGGTTTTGGTTAACCAAAAGGGCAGTAAACCATCTCACCAGGCATCACTGTCCAGTAACATCACAAATCGCTCTTGAAGGGTGACAATAAATACTGAGGCACAGCACTAGACCATCATGGACACTCAGTTTCCTGACAGCCCCTGTCTCAGCCTGGCTTGGTTCTAGCTCCGTAGAGGGCTTTTAAGGAGTTCACGGGATGTTGCTTCCCTGGGGCTACACCAGGAGATATGGATGCTGGGGCTGACATGCACCCTGGCCTGAATGAGGATATGGTTGTAGATGATGCTGACAATGCTGCTGGGATCAGCTGTGCACAGAGCTCTATCCATCCCTAACTTTCTCCTGTTGGCCCACAGGACCTGTGGTATCTGCATTAGAGCTCTCAGCTGCACCTTGCTCTCAGGTAAAGGCACATTAAATCATATCCAGGCTAGACAAGAAGTGCTACAGAGATTCAGTGATTGTTTTAACAGTCATCGAGTCTTCTAGATGACCTTTTTCAGCAACAACATCTGTGAAGCAACATGTGTGCTGAGGGCAGGCTTTGCCATTGACGAACTTCATGCAAACCTGATGGACTTCAGGCTGAGTCCATGGAATTTCTCATTTCATCAGCCAGAGATCAAAGACTGCTTTTCTTCCAAAGTAAAATCAGTTTTCCCAGAGTAGGAACAGGCTCTTGCCCAGCCATTACAGGCATATTCATGCCAGGCAGATAATGGAAAGTAGCCCAGCCTTCTCGCTAGTCCCACCCCACTGAAAACACTTCTTTGTGGCAAACGTGCCCCTCCCACACCCTTAGAGACCGACTGTGTTTCATTCTGAGCTGGTTACTGATGCCAAGCACAAGTACGCAGCACTTCGCAGCCGAGGGCCTTGCAAGGGCAGCACCCATCGCTGATGGGAAGGTCAGCAAGTTTTAATTACACATAAACTGAATGATGAGTTCCTGGTTGCTGGAACTCACTCTTACTCTGTCCTGCAAATGCTGTTTCTGGGTTTTCGTCTTAGGGTGGCTGGACTTTGTTTGGAGAGGTTCAAAACCTCTTTATTCCTCTCCTCGATAACAAAGGAGATCTTTAGAAATGTGGAGAATGAGGCCCCTGTAAGAAAGGGCCTGATTTCTGAAAAAGCCAGGGGCCCTTACCTTCCTGCCAAATGTCCTTCTCATTAGGCAGTAAGTTCAGCCACTTTCACCTAATGCACATTTAATTGTTTGCATTAAGGAGGGTCACCTGCAAGTGGGGAAACTGAGAGGGAACTATGTGAGTCAGAAAGAACCCTTAGATGCTGGGAGCCCCAGCCAGGTGCCCTCAACTGAAGGTTTCAGGGTTGAGGCTTTTCCCCTCATTCTCTCCTCTGGCCTGAACTGGAGATAAATACCCAGTTCAGTCTCTTTGCCACTTTTACTTTGTGAAATTACATTAGTAGTAGGAAAAAGTTCTGCCAATAATTTAATTCAAATTATTTCTTGTCACCTATATAGCCCTTGATGTTTGTGTTGGGATCTATTCAGAATACTATTTAGTAAATGCTTTGTTTGCCATGCCTAAGTGTAGCTTTAATGAGATCATTCCTTGCTCAGTTATGGGAGCCAACACACTGGTCAGAATTTTTCGTTCAGAGGTTTTCTTCCCATGCTGGTGCTAAACTTGACCGTTGTAACAGTGTGATATAACAAAATGATTGCTGCTTTAAGGAATAATATTGAAGTCATGGGAGCAAACCCCCTCTGAAATGTAAGATCCTTGCAGGAGATAGGGAGAAATGGGGTCACAGGTTTTGCGTTTGGCAGATTTAACCCTGTGCCCAGCACACAGCCTCTGCTGCCACCACCTTTGCCTGTCCCAACATCTTGCTGCCTTTAAGAGACCACAGGCAGGACCACAGGCCCCTGACCTTTGGGGCTGTCCATTTGCTGCCCCTTGGGCCGTCTGAGCCTCTCCCCCACCCCACTCCCCCGCCCCAGTTCCCATGAAAACAAAATTGTCCATGGATGAAGTGGCAGAAGTTCAGCTTTAACGGAGCCACAAGGAGGGCAGAAGCTGCGGCAGCCATGACTGGACTGTCCCTGCCTGTCCCTGCCAGCCTGCAGTCTTGGGCCTGGGACCGTATCTCTGACAGCCCTCAGGGCTGTGTGAGAAGGGCTGATAATGGCAAACTCCATATTTTCCTTCTGCTTTTTCTTCTTCAGCGAAAAGGATCCTTGGGACAGGAAATGTGAAGGCACTAATAGCTGAAGAAAGAGGTTGTTGGTTTCTTTCGTTTGAATTTGAGCACATTTGAACATAGGAAGCACTGATCATCCAAAGCTCTGTGCCCTGTTTTGTGAGTAGGACTTGTGCTCCCTCTTCTGGCATAAGGGCCGAGTGTGCAGGAGAAGGAAGAGGAGGAACGGTGATGGTGTTTCCCTGCATGAGGGCTGCTGGCTTCTGGCAATGTGGAGCTCTACCTGCAGTGAGCTCCTCTGTGCCACACTGCCACCAGTTCAGCTGTCCGCAGTTGACCTCACCCACCTGGAGGGGTTTCGATTCCTGGGAAACTATTTGCCTCTCAATAGACAGGAGCCTTCTGCCCCAGCTGCCTAGGTGCAGGCCACGGTAGGAGGGTCTCCTTAAGCAGAAATCCTACTCTGTGGGTTGCACTGGGGAAATGACCTCGATGGTGCTTTCCTGTGGTTTTGGGCAAGCTAGAGTCCCTGCAAGCTTTGCATCAGGGCTTGATTTGGTTGTCTAGCCCTAGTGATGGCTGCACTACCCCACGGCTTCTGCGACACTCCTGGTGCTAGCTAGTATCACACAGGACCTGCGGGTCTTCCAGTAGGGCACCTATCACCCGGTGTGAGTGCTGAATCCAGCCCTCAGCCTCTCTTCCCTGTCACAGTTTTTGCACACAGGCGATCCAACGCTACTTGGTTAAATGGTTCCTGTAATCCAGACACCAGGGGTCCCAAAGGGTCATCTTCCTGTTTCCCTCCTCCCCTCCATTCCCCCACCACCAGCTGAGCACACTTGTGGCTGAGCTACCCCACAGGTTGCTGTAACAGAAAAATCAATTGTTTCTAGTTAGTTCTTAATGGCCTCAAGATAGAATTGTTTCCCTTTGGCTCTGGCCCATGTATGGATAACCCTGAGTTCTTCCTAGCACTTGTTCTTGGTCCCTGATTGTGCTTCTTTGGAGGAGACTTTTGCTATCAGCACGCAGTGGTGTTTACTTCCCCGGAATTCTCAAGTGCCTCCTCCCATGCTGCAGCACTGGTAGATCAGGCACCGAGGTTGCACCACACCGCAGACTGTCTTCTTGGCAGAACCTGAAGGCTCCATGTCACAGGCTCCTGGAGTCAGCAGAGGGGAGGGGAAGGAGCAGCCTCTCCTCGGCCCCCCATTCATGCCAGTGCCATACCTGCCCATGCTGCTGTGCACATTGGCAGGTAGCCAGCCATACATTGACATCATAGGATCATAGAAGTATTTGGGTTGGAAAAGATGCTTAAGATCTTACCCAACCATAAACTTAACACTGCCATGTCCACCACTGAACCATGTCCCTATATCGCATACTGCTTTCCTTCAACCCATGGCATTGTGCCTTCAACCAGAGAGCAACAGAGCTGCAGGCAGTGTAATATTTAGTTGAATCTAGGATTCATTCTGCAAGGTCTAGCATGTATCTTAAAGTGCAGGCACACTATTGCTGAGACCTCAGGAGAGAAACCCACAGACGGAAAGGCCTGTCATTAAAAACTGAGAAGAACTGGTAACGCTTCTGGTGGATACTTACTACCTGGAGACAGATCTGAAGCACCAGGGCACATCTGGGGTAGTTGGGTCAAGCAACACATCTACTGTAAACATTGTGTTGACTCTGTGATGTCTGGAACCTCATGGTTTTCCCTTGCTCTTGGATGCACATCACATTAATTACTGTCTGTTATAGTAAAGAATGAAGTAAGCAACATGTATTTATATCTATATACCACATACACATGTATATGGATACACATACAAATATATGAAAATATATAGAAGCATAGACATACATAAATATTTTTTTCCTAACTAATCAATGCAGCCACTCCAGGGTTGCATTTGATATTTAATCTGCCGGGTCAAATGTCAAAAATAGCTGTGAACTCAATGGTGTGCTTGTCTTCCACTATAAATAGGTTCAACACAGGTCAATCCTCTAAGCAAAGGTCTACTTACTGAAGTAGGTTATGGTCTTGGCCTGCTCTGAGACGCACAAGGTGCTAATCTTCACAGTTTAATGGTTTCTCTCTCTTCACCTTAGTCCTTAACACCTCCCTGTGTGTACAGCGGTAACATTGCTGTGCGGACTAGTATGCTACTAAATGTCACCCCAAGTAGCCTCCAAGGGGGTGACGCTGTGCTCCTTTGCTTCCCTGTGGAAACAGATTGCTGGCAGTGGTGGCAGGTTTTAAACATCAGGTATTAAAAGCTAGTTAGATGTAAACATGAAGCAGGGTATGACTTAGCCATAGTATGAAAGTGATGCCACCAAAATTGTGGGCAATGTGTCAGGAATGGTTCACGTGACAAGCAAAGGGACTCATGCAAAAAGTCTCGGCTCCAGTGTGGCAGCCATTGTGGGCTTGACTGCTGGGGTGCCTGCCTTCAGCCCCCTCTGAGGCAAAGTCAGGCCTTTTCCCCTCCACCCACTGGAAATGCTCTGCCTCGCTGAGGATGCCCCAGGGACCAGAGGTTGAGCCGGAAGGTCTGAGTCATGACAGTTTGTCCCACCCTGCCTGGGCACTAGCACCCCTAGCAGGAATCCTTTTTTGATGTTTTGTAGAATACTGCAAACACCTGAGAGACTCTCTGACGGACCATGTGGCTCTTACACTCTTCCTTTGCTGAGGGAGCTGAGGGCACCTTCATAAGGAACATTTCTGAGCTATGTACACGAGTATTATATAGGATGATACCA
This sequence comes from Baryphthengus martii, assembly GCA_013396935.1. Taxonomy (NCBI): domain Eukaryota; kingdom Metazoa; phylum Chordata; class Aves; order Coraciiformes; family Momotidae; genus Baryphthengus; species Baryphthengus martii. Next base: position 243,820 of record VWZK01014014.1, on the reverse strand, counting down.
TAGAAACTCATTCAAATAATATTTACATTATTAACACTAGATTAACTAAACATTTAGAAAATCTCCTTTGCTTCTGAATATTGGCTTATTTTTTGAGTTCATTTAACTTAAAAAGTCAAAACTGATTAGATGTTTTGTAATGTAATCCTTTAGGGACATCCTCAACACCACTTTATTTTTCCTGATGTCACATACAGAACAAAGTGAGAGGAACCCATACACAATTTGAAAGCAGCTAAATAACTACTCCCTGATTTTCTACTAGTAGAATTGAGCTGCTGCCTTTGAGCTGCTGAATGGTTTAAATCCAGAATTAAATCTGCTTTTGACCAACTCAAGAAAGAAGAAAAAACCTCCAGTAATTCCTGTTCAGACTCAGAAAAAATGTTAGTTTTGAGTTGCTCACAAAGCAATGCTGCTGGGAAAGCAGATCTGTGTGTGACTGCGCTACCATGGCTAAGAGAAGCAGAAATCATTGATGTTCTCCCTGACTCGTTCCAAGAGGAATAACACTGGAAGTGTCTTAATTTGCTGTGTTCATCATGCCTTTAACGATCCTGCACTGAATTCTGTTTTATCTTTGCACATATCTTTACACCTATGGGCATAATACCATGAAAAATGTTATTTAGCATCACAGGCTAAATTCAGATGGCTTGATTTTGCAGTGAGTACAACTGCCGGCTGCTGATATACAAACTCCTGTGCTTACTCTCTGTGGTGCTGCTGACCCCCCCAGCCACGAGGTGGTGAGGAGCCAGAGTAGCATATTCTGCATGGCTGTCTTCCATTTGCAGACTTTAGGCAGGATGTGTGACCAACAGAAAAAAAAAGTAACTTTTAAGGCTTTTATTTAATCTTTGTTGTGTTTGTCCATTTGCCTGGGAAGGAGCTTTTTGGCTATTTAGTTTTTTTCAGTCACTTAGCATTTCAGTCACTTGGTTAGCATGTTGTTAGTGTGTTTGGTGGCCCATGAACAGGCAGGCTGATCCTGGGCAAAGACTGACAAAGACACCCAGTTCAGTGTTGGGTCTGTGTGGCAGGGAGGTTCGACCATCAAGTTGGTCATTCCCACCAGCGCTAATCTGGCTCTCATTTACCACTGGGTGCGTGTTCTGCCAGTTGCTAATTAAGTTATCTTCAACATGGTGAATCATCAAGTCAATGCTTTTATGTGTGTGTACAGCAATATTTTTTATTTGCTTCTTAAATTACGCAGATGATAGGGAGCCTTCAAATAATGCTCAGTCCAAGAACAAAAAGAACATGGGCTGCAAGTGCTGGGAAAAAAAAACAAGAAATGGGGTTTGTTCTTTAGTGAGGCACATAAGCATAGTGAATGGATTTGCAGAGTGACTTGTTATTACCTCTCTTTTAACAGTGTCTTGCAGGTATGCACTCACAGGTAAATGGTGGATGAGCAGTCATGCAGCCCCTCCATTCCTGGCTCTTACTACCTTGCTGGATAGCATATCAAGTTGTATATAGCACTGGGGAAAATGGGATTATGGGTCACGTGGAGCTGTACTTCTCCCCTTCATGCTGCAAAAGCATCAGCATCAAAACAATCCAGAAGAAGTCATGTTCCTGAGTGTGTCTGTGGTTTCTGCTGCTTCAACAGGGCCTAGAGAAAGGCCTTTAAAATATAATGCTCATTGCAGTGACAGATGCTATCCATACAGGCTGATAAAGGCTCAGTCAACATTGCAGTGCTGGTGATGTTGGCATTGTAAAAGAGGTGACACTGCTGCTTGCCATGCAGCGTAGGTAGAGGGATAACACCAGGCAGGTGCAGGCAGCCTTTAGGTGCAGGCAGCCCTCACAGGGCTCTCCACAAGCTCCTGGTAGGACTTGGACTTTTCTTGGGATGGTTCCTGGGTCTGGCTATGCTCTGCTGCAGTCTTCACATTTCAGTGTGTGTGTATGTGATTTATGCAATTCTAGCGAGCGACAAATCCCCTGTGTCTGTAAAGACAGGTCTCACGGTGGCATCCCTGAGGTCTCACAAAGGGATGCTGGCAACACTTAGAGGGCTGCTGGGAACAGCAGTTGCCACTGTCCCCTCCAGCTCACCTATGTCTCAGGCAGGGATGAGAAGCTTCATGTCCCAAGGGAGTCATCAGTAACCTACTGCTACATGAAAGAGAAAAGATTCATTACCTGGAACACCATTTCTGAGTCTCCAGTCCCAGTCTGTTAGTGACCACAGGGTGATCTGCACAGCAGCTGCCAGAAAGAAAAAAAAAAAAAAAGGGGAAAAAACCCTGTATACATATGAACACATGCCCATGCATACAGATGGGTGAACATAAAAAGGAAACTAGCATAAGTAAAGAAGCATGTCTACTTATGAGTAAAAAATTGCTTTGCCTGCATGGTGCAAGATGGTCCCTAGCTTTGTTTAAAACGACTCTGTGGCCATCAGATTCAGAAAGGTGGGAAATGCTGATCCCAGTGTAGCACACAGGCAGCATATTTGACATTACACAGTAGGCAAGGCTGCCAGGGATAAAGACCTTGTATTTGGCAACATGGAAACTGGTATGCTCCCAGTCTGCTCTGCCTGCTGCTGGCAGGGAGGGCAACAGCTCTGATGGAGGCATGGCCTCCACCACAGGGGACCTCACAGCTGCCCGAGGCTCTGACTCTGTAGCTGCTGATCTGGGCTTGATTTCCTCTGTGCAGTTCAATCTCCACCAAATACACCCTTTGGAGGTGCTGCTGGGCTGAGGACACTGTGAAATGGGGGGAACAGCAAGGTCATGGAGGTATACTGAAAATGAACCACAACCATAAATCTCTTCAACTTTTGTAAGGCTTTTTTGTTGTTGCTGTTTTGTTGGTTGTCTGGCTGAGACTCATTTTCAAGCCTATCTGCTTTTTTGAGGCTTCATTCCTTTCTCCACCTAAGAAGATAACACCCTGGAGGTTCAATTCCCTGAGGCTGAAGGAGGAGGAGGCCATCAAGGCTTCGGTTGCCCTAGGAAGGAGAGGTGCTTAGTGCCCAGACATCATGGCACCCACAGGAGTCTGTGTGGCCCCACTCTCTGGAGCAGAGGCCTGGCCTCTGCTGTGGGTGGCACATGTGTGGGGAGAGCAGGAAAGCACAAGGATGCTCAAGGATGGCACTGTCACAGAGATGCAAGGGCACCGTGACCAGAGGCTTTTCCCCAGAGACGGAAGGAGTTGAGAGGCTGCTACCTTTGAAAGGGAATGAAGGCTTGAAGCTATCACATGTCTTGGGGTTATCTGTGGAATATTGCCTGTTTTTTTTGCAAGAAGGCAACACGTCTACCCTCCTCCTGCCTGTCTTCCTGGTCACCTAATGGCTCCTGAGAGGGTTGGACATTTTAAAGAATTGAAAATGAGAGAATCTGAAGGAGAAACTATTGAAAGAGTCATACAAACTTGTGACGTTTTGTGCAAATTTGCAGCTGGGAGAAAGCAACAGATCTGGATGACTGTTCCCACAGAAGGAAAAGCAAGGAGGTTTTAGACTTTGGTTTGGCATCAATGGATCAGCCACTGGGCTCACTGGCTGACTGGTGCTTGTCCTGCCTTCTGCCCAGCCAAATGCCATGGCAGGGGTCATGAGGGCAGTCGGAGGAGGGAAGATGGGTATTTAAAGATATAGACAGGTGGAGAAAGCAAAGGGCTTGTGAGGCAAGAAAAAGATTTTGAGAGATGGAGAGGATCTAGGAGTATTGCAGAGGAGGTCCTATAAAAAGCAGAGATTATCATGATGTGGGTGGATGTGGGGATGCAGAGCCACAGAGAGGCAGGGATGCAGAGCCTGACCTCAGCCTTCTGCTGACATGGCCATGCCTTACTCCTGCCACAGGGAGAAGCAGGAGGAGGAGGTGAAAGAAACCTTAAATAGAATCTTAGAACAGTTTATATTAGAAAAGACCTCTAAGATCATCAAATCCAACTCTTAACCCAGCACCGCCAAGTCCACAACTAAACCCCATCACTAAACACCATATCTACACATCTTTTAAATACTTCCAGAGATGATTGACTCCACCACTTCCCTGGGCAGCCTGTTCCAGTGCTTGAAAAACCTTTTGGTGAAGAATTTTTTCCTAATGTTCAGTTTAAACCTCCCATGGAGCAACTTGAGGTCACTTCCTCTTGTCCTATCACTTGTTACTTGGGAGACGACCAACCCCCAACTCACTACAACATTTTTTCAGGTGACTAGAGAGCAGTAAGGTCTCCACTCAGCCTCCTTTTCTCCAGACTGAACCACCCTGGTTCCCCTAGCTGGTCCTCATAAGACTTGTTCTCTAGACCCTTTACCAGCCTCATTGCCCTTCGAACACGCTCCAGCACTTCAGCATCTTTCTTACAGTGAGGGGCTCAAAACTGAGGACAATACTTGAGATGCGACTTCACCAGTGCTGAGTACAGGGGAGCCATCACTTCCCCAGTCCTGATGACCACCTTTCCCTTCACTCTCCCCGCAGTCACAGTCCAATGATTTAATTGGTTTCTGGAAACACTTGCTTCCATTTTCCTACCAGCTTTAAGGTTTTCTTAAAATTAAGCTATCTAATGTGTATCTGCACATATCTGTGTGTTTAACACTAGGTACCTGTACAGAAATATTTGCATGTGGTAGTTATGGTTTTGCCCTGAGATCTGCAAGTTGTGATACCATCCTAGTCCTAGTAAAAGTGCAAGTAAAAAGAAAGATTACTAAATCTCTAGATAAACTTTTTTTTTTTCCTGTCATTGTTGAGTGACACAAAATATTTTCTAGGGGAAAGGTTCTTTTTCACTGTTAATGTCCAATTATAGTGTCAGTCTCAGATGGGAATAGTCTAGCCCAGGTAGTTGGAGGTGTGGATAATATACTGCTCAACAGATCTCCCTGGATCAAGACCAGCTCTGCAGTGACATCTTGCTGTTCTTCCACTGTAATTCTTTAATATTTTAAAAATACCAAATGTATCATTTTTAAATATACCAAAGCACAAGAAAACTCGAGGCTGTGATTTCCAGAGCATCCCGTAGCATGAGGAGTCAGCAGCACTAGCACACAGCACAGCCACACAGCGTGGGGAGCTGGGGCCAGCATCCACCAGAGACCTGGGTAGGCATACTGATGTTCTGACCATGCTCCCAGGTGTATGAGAGTTCTCTCCTCTGCTGGGGAACCTGTATCTCCTGTAATCTCTCCTCAAATAGCCAAGAGCCTGATGGGGATCATAACTCTGTTCGCATTACCCACTTCTGGTAACTGTGGCATGAACTGCTTCAGTAGTTATTTATATTTTTAAAACAGAGAACGTAGGCAACCTTTTGATGTGTGCTGCCATCTGCAGTGGACTTAATATTTTTATAAGCATTTCAAATTAATTTCTGATAGAGGTAATGCTGCTGAGGGTAAGAGTGCCCAAATAAATGATATAAGGCAGTCACTCTAGCTGTAAAAAAAGGATCTAAAACTTCCTTCCATTTAAGCCTCTATGCAAAACGTACTTCAAAAAATGGGAAATCCATAGAACAGTATTATAATTTGCCTGTGATTTTAAGTGCAAATGATTTTCCCTTCTGGCACTTTATGCTGTGACACTTCAATACAGTCTTATTCTTTACTCTTCCCTTCTCATTTTTCAGTCCCTCAGTGCACACCCTCTCTCACCTGAAAGCTTCAGAGGGACTATATTGATTATAAGATCACATGTCAGAGAAGAAAGTTGGAATTCCACTACTGCCCATGGGAGCCACTTTAATTTAATTCAACACGAATTAATCAAATCCTTGCTCAGGAGAGTGACTCAGACATCAGAACCCCACCAACCTGCCGTGCACCAGGCTCAACAGGGAGCAGTCCTTGAAAAATGGGTACACAGGGCAGCATCTCACTTGCTGCAGCTAATTTCCATTTATTTAGACTTCTGCTAAAGGATTAAAGCAGTTGCTTTGGCCTTATCTTCTAAGGCTGCATTTTGCCAAGCTTGTTTTCACTGTGTGGCTGTATCCAGCCCTGGCTCTGGGGACACATCGATGCATTGCTGGCAGCCTCAATGCGGAGGTCTAATCACAGAATCAGAATGTTGTAGGTTTGAAGAGACCTTAAAGATCATCTGCTTCAAACCCTTCTGCCATGAGCAGGGACACCTTCCACTGGACCAGGTTGTCCAAGGCTCTCCAACCTGACTTTGAGCACTTCCAGGAAGGAGGCATCCACAACTTTCCTGGGCAACTTGTTCCAGTATATTATTACCCTCAGTGTAAAGAATTTCTTCCTAATATCTAGTCTAAATCTAACTCATCCAGCTTAAAGCCAATACTCCTCATCCTGTCACTACAAGCCCTTGTAAAAAGTATCTCCTCAGCTTTCTTGTAGGACCTCTTCAGGTACTGAAGGCTGCTACAAGGTAGAAGCCCAGGCTTCTCCCTCAGCTGCCGGTCGTGTGCCTGCATTTACCTTCTGTAAATGCGCTCCAGCATTAAGAGATGGGGGATCATTAATTTTTTTTCTCTTGCTTGCACTTTGAACATTTTTATTGCTCAGGCTGGCAGCTACCAAGCTTCAAAGCAAATCATTTATGGAGTCAATTTTCTTTTAATCAGGAAAAAATTATCTGACCATATCATGCTATCTACAAGACTTAGTTTTTACCTCTCCCCTGCCAAATTTTGAAGCAAAATCCTCTCCGTCTAATTAGTGTCAATGCTAGGGACACAACCTGCTGTCTTCTACTGGAGCAGGAGCTCCATCAGCAAGAAAACGTGCGACAAAAGCAACAAAATACACTCAGAGCCTCTGCTCATGTAAAATACATAAAAACAGAGATTAAAGGCAATGATCGAGGGAGCTCTTTCAATTCAGATAAGAAACACTTCCTTGTACCTTCCCTAAAGTTAAACAGCTGAAGTAAGCTCATTTCTTACTGTGCTTTCTGTAATCTCAGGCTCCTGCTGCCCACAAGTGTGATATTGCTTCTCACAGGGATATTTGTCGAAGAAATGAAATTTGATCTGCACATCTTAAAACGGTACTATGCACAGAGATACTGGAGAGTATGTACCTTTCAGGGATCAAATTGAGCTTGTCACCACAACAGCAAGATTCACAGTGGAGCACTTGGAATACAAGATTTCAGTCTGCTTAATTTAGATGTTGAGGAGTCTCAAAAAATTGGAGGAGCCAGATCTATTTTTTTTAAGTTTAATGTGCAGTTCTTGTATTTGAATTTACAGGCTGATACGTATCTTGCCAGTGAGACAGCCTCTATGAGAGGAGCTGTGCAGCATCCTCACCTCTGTGCAGTGATTGATTCCTTGGTGCAGGATGTGTTAGCATGTTAAAAGCATGTCACCTCCCAGAACACAGTTTGGCTTTCTCAGACACCAAATAGGCATTTGTTTTTATGTTTATCTCTGTATCTTCACAGAAATTGCCTTTTAATTTGTCCATCTCAAGTGAAAAAAAAAAAAAAAAAAAAGAATTTCTGGTTGGCCAAAGGACAGTTTATCCATGTAATGTTTTCAGTGTCTGTGGAAACTGCATATTGAATAAGACTCACATCTTGTTCATCACACTTATGAGGTTTGTCTCAGTTTTCAGACTTAACTATCATGCTAACAGATGATAAACAACAAAGGAATTTTTCTTTACATGCTGGACATTTCTTGTGAAGCTATACATTGGATTCATTTTTTGAGAGTCTGTTACATGTTGATGCAAGTTTTCCCCATGGGCTGTGCATACAAGCAGATTGCATTTCTAAGGAATACTATGGCTGTAACAGAAGTCTATGATAAAGCAATCATTTTAACCAGTGATCTGAGTTCACAAGCTGTTTCATTAGCCTCCTTAATAATGTAGCAGATATACACTCCTGTAGTATAAAAATCTTAAATACAATAGGTGTTTACCATGAAAATCCTAGTCAGGATTAACTGAACTAGAGCTGCCTTCAGCCTCCCCTGGTTTGGCAAGCCTCTGTACATACACGCACATGTGGTACAGCCAATTTTCACTGAATGAAGAGAAGAAAATTCAAGGAAAAAGGAAAGGCTTGGTAACCTGTCACATAACCTCTATGAAAAGTTACTTTGCTGTCTACCAGTTCATTCCAGTTGTAATATTGTCTACCAATAGAGATCAGCTCATCAGTCCCATCTCTCTTAGCATGAAATGCAATGTCTATCTCTGTACAAAACCCTTTCCACAGTAAACGTCTGAAACCCCCATGTATCTTCACCTAGGCTAACACAAAGAAATACACTAATATTGTGGTTATATTTACTTTAAAACCTCTGACATGTGTTAATGGCATAAGTTAGGAGAGGAAAATCTAGCATTACAGAGTGACTCTCTTGTATTCTGACTATATCTAAGACACCTCAGCAAGGGGCACAACAGAAATCAGAAGAAAGATTTGAAGCATGACTGGGCCAGGTGTACCCATAAGTGACTGTCTGATCTAGGGGTCAATGTGGCTTCTTGTTGAGCAATAGCTTCCTACATTCTACATTGAATTTCTTTTTAATATAAAAGCTGATCACAGTGGATACTTATTGTACAGTCTTTTTATGGAAATAGAAGGAGTTCAAAAGGAATTTTCAGGGGTCTTTTCAGAAATAGAAATAACAAGTCTGTGAGCTCAGGAAGCAGTGCCCTAATCTCCAGACTGCTGATAATACCAAAACGTGAGCCATGTTGGGGGTGTGAAAATGTTATGACACCAAACAGTGAACATTAAAACTCTTTGAAAATGTCTTGGTTACACAAAGGATTCAACATACTTTGTTTTAATTCTGTCGTAGTTCTGTCAAGTTGAAATTTCCGATTTCATTCCAGTTTTTGCGTCATGTTCTCAAGAATTCTTCCCTCCTCTTTTTAACAACATGTCATTTTGGGAAGTGCTGTTTTCATTGCACTGCAGTTTCTTTAACCGGGGTGAAAAGTATAGGTGAGGTGTTCTCTGAGATCAAAGTTTGTATCCAGAGAGTAATGTGGAGGTTGATAGTTTGTGCAGATTTGCCGCCCTCCCTCAATTTTCACCCAGTGCGTTGCAGTGAGAATGTAGTTCTAATCCTGCCAACACTCTCTTGCAGCAGTGGATAGATGCTGTGGTGAATGATGGATGACAGTGATGATGCAGATACTGGTTTAGAAGCATACAAACTGCGTTCATAACCCACATTTCAAGCAGATTAGCAGCACCTGATCAGATTATAAGATCATTTTTGGCTAATATTGAAAAGCACTGACAATATTATCCATTATTCAGCCTACCTAGTCCCTGGCAATCAATTCTATAACTAAGAACTTTCATCCCAGGATTTTTGCAAAGGGCAAGTGCAAACCAATCAGGTGTTTTCCAACCTAACAACATGAGGCCGTTGCATTAAAATGGCTTGTAAAACAGGAAAACACAGCAGCACTTCAGATGATACTTTATCCGTTGCCTAGCTGGCATCTGTTCATCCGCACCATTGATGTCACTAATGGGTACAAAGAGTGTGGGATCTATATTGTCCTGTGTGCAGAGACAGGGAGGGAAAACACAGAAGATGATTGATCGTGAGCGTCTTGGCGAGCTCTACTACCTTGATGTGAGTTTGGGAGTATTCAATGGCTATTGCACTGCATGGTGCATTGCGGATGGATAGATAGAGCAATGATTTTGGTTCTCTAGCCAAATGAAAGGCAGTAAAGAAGCTCCCCTTTCTTAAAGACTGTTCAGTAATCTCAGTTTTTTTTCAGTGAAGTTATAACCTGTGTGTTGCTCATTTCAGAGCTATTTACTACAAGAAAACAACTCAGAATTCATTTTTTAGGGACTTTTTTCACAGCCACATGATAAATCATTTGAATTCAGAGATTTTTTTCTAATGAGAGTTGAACACACTTGCCAAATGCTCCCCAAATTACTGACTGCTCGCTTTCTGCTTCCTTTATGGCTCCAAAGAAAGCTACTGCTGCCTGTGCAACAGAACATGGACCTTATATATGAATATTTTCAATATTTAAATGTCTTTTAGTAGTCTGGTTCCTGGAAGGTACGTACTAAAATGATAGCCAACAGCCTGATATAAAGTTGCTCTAGTTGCTCTGTCTTTAACTCATGGTGCCTGCAGAACTTTACTGTGATAACATCCTGGGTTATCAGTCTTAGCACTTTTTCTACGTGTGAAATTTGTAGCTGACAGTAAATACACATGCCCATCATTCAGCATCCAACTGCTTCTTCCATCCAAAAGAGGCAGAATGTGCAACAGTTTTCGTTAAGTACAGTTACCAGTACCAAAAGAAATGGTAAAAAGTAGTCTGTAAAAGGTACAAAGCTCAGAGCAGCTGTCTAGAAGAGAGTGGTGGGTCCTTCTGTGGGGCTGGAGCATGAGGTGTGTTTTCAGAAGCTGAGCACACTGCTACTCTCCTCAGGTCTGCAATTCTTCTCTCTGGAAAGCAAAACCAGTTATACATCTATTCAAATGCTCATGTTGCCACCTACTGAACTCTGAAAGAGAATGACTTTTTTTTTTTTTCATACTGGAGTACCAAAGGAATCACAGGGCTGCTAGAGGCAGTTCTGCAGGCTAAAGTTGTTTAGAAAGACACACCATCTTGACAAAAGAGGTGTGATCTGCATCCCCTTGTGTGCACTATGAACCTGAGCAAATGCCATCAACTTCTCTCACTGCTTTAGTTCACTGGTCCTTCGCCTTGCACAAGCTGAGACAGGAACATGAGACTCATAAAGAAACATAGTTATGTGGAATGGAGGAATACAAAAGTAATTGTGATAGATACTGAATGTATGAGATATGCATATAGGGAGCTAAGTAGGCTTTGAAGGAGTTTATTTTGTTTTCTTAGTTGTTCCATTGCTAGTTTCATGTTTTTGTCTTTTTTTTTTTTATTATTTTTTTCCTGGGGTGGGAAGGTTTCATGTCTATTCAGATTATTAGCTGGCACACAATATTTATCAGACAGTAATGTATGTAGGTCACTGGTACTCCCCTTAGTGCTATAAACTTTTTGCTTCATCCCTAGTGGGAGAGCTATTCAAAATGGACACAGCAGAAATTCTGTTCACAATGTTGGTGAAACATCTTGCTAAATGACTTTAATTAATTGTCACTACTTAGTGGAAAGCAATGACAAACTTTTCTTTGCACTCATAGGAGAAAGCTTTTATCAAAATGTTTATATCTGCCTGAAAATCTGAGAGACAGAAGTGTTTTATTCAGATTTCAAAAATGGAAATGGAAGATCAGAAAACACTCTTTGATCATGGCTTGAATTAGATGATTTGCCCTGGCAGGTGAGCTAATTTCCAGACAGAGAGCTTTTAAGGGCATGCCAGTGGCTAAGTTCCTTATCTTGCAATTTTGCATCTCTTAGATCAAAATGGATCTCTTTCTTAACTCCTTTGATAAGCCTTAGCTATGAGAGTTAATTCTGTTTGAAGAAAGTACAGAAACTTCTGGAGAGACAAATGGACCCCAGTCCACAGTGAGCAACAGCAGGTAAGAGCAGACCAGGATCATTATGCCACAATACAGATCTGCCAGGTGCACGCCATTCCTTTGGTCCCATTTTCAAAGGCACACTAGTTCTACTTTCTTCTGATTTGGTTTAGGGTCCATTAAAAAGTGTCCATATTTCTATGCTGCAGTTGAAAATCCTAAGAGGATGAATTGGTGAATATGTGTTTACATCTGAAAGAATTCCCTGTGAAAAAAACATGACATGTTAGCATTTAGCCAAACAAAGATTTAGCTGTACTTTCTTTCCTTTGATCACTTTTTTATAATGGAGATCTGTGCTTTCATTGGATGTGAACATTTGATGTGAAATGTCTGGGCTTCTGTATGCTCAAAAGAATTGCAATGATGTATATATTTGGGGAGAAATAAAAAAAAAAATACAAACCAATATTGAAGGTCTTTAAGATTTAGAAATGTTTTCCTGTCTTCTTTAGTTTTATTGAGTGACAGGTAGGCGTGTGATAGCATAAATTTTCATGTGTAATATAGGTTATGAAAACAACATGTGTCATACCGTATACAGATGGGAAGCTGAAATTAAATTGCACACATAACCTTATTTTTAACATTTCCTTGTCTGTAAATGCTTGGTATTGACACTTTGGTTTGAGGAGGAAATTTCATATATTTCACAAATGATGGGGGCAGGAGTGGTTTAATCACATGCCATTATGGTGGCACAGGCAGCTGTCAGGGCTGGGGGCTGTATTGCTGGTACTGGAATAGCGTCATTGCTATTCATCCATTCATCCATTTATTCATTCATAGCAGCAAACTGGGTGCTGGAATAGCAGCAATGGCACCACTGTCTGTGAGGACTGGGCTAGAGCAGGATGGGGTGTACCTTTGGAGCTTTCCCATGAAGCTCAGAAAATGACAATGAAGAGCCTGTGCATAGATCTCTATCTGAGAGCTATGTATCTAGACTCCTACCAGGGCAGTTGCACATGCACTGCCTAGTGCCCCTTGAGGTGTCTTAGTGAGCTTTGCCTGACCTCCAGCAGTTGGTCCGGAAGGCCTTAGGTCTCCCATAGATCTTCTATCATATCTACCTGAGCTGTTGTAAGATATCTGAGACATCCCCATGGGGAGGGTGGATAAAACTCTAGGCTAGCTGCAGATCCTTGCCCTTCTTGCAGGGACGCCTGTGAGCCGGGCAGGACAGCCTGAGCTCTCTAAAATGGCTCTAGCTGCCTCTACTTAGGCAACACATCCCTGCCTAGGAGTCCACCTGAAGCACGACGAATTCCTGCTCAGCTGACTGAACCCAGCATCTTTCTGGAAGCTCTGGAGCGGTACTGACAATAGAGGACCTGGTCTCCTAATAGTGGGCCATCCTTGGGTTGGGTGAATGTGGCTGCAACATCCCCTCACTTCATTGTCTTTGCTCTCCTCTCCTTCTAGCCATCACTATCTCCCTCTCTCCCTAATTTCTTTCTTTCTCAGCTTTAACTCCTCATTTGTTTGGGTTTTTTTTTGTAGCAGCCTCTCATCTTCGGGTAAAGTTCTCTAGCATCACTTCCCTTGTCCCCCATCTCCTTATTCAGCCCTTTCAGACATTCCTGCTCCCTGCTCTGGGCCTTCAGGTGCCCTGCCCCATCATTCCCATGCTGCTGTCCTCTCTTTATGCTGGCACCAGTGGTCCACAAATCTTGCTAAGACCCCTGCACCCTGCTCTGTCAGCTTGGCATGTGGACCTGTCTCAATCCCCAAACAGACTCTAGGGTCACACATGTCCTTAGGACACAACTCAGCTGTGACAAATAGAAACTAAACTCTGTGTGACACAGGCTGAGCAAAGCAACAACTGGAGATGGAGAAACAGGACAAAAACAGACCTCCATCTGTTCATGTATCCAGTCCAGGAAGGAGGTGGTTCGGCTGTAGACGCCTGGCTTGTTCTTTTCTGCGCAGCCCACTCCAAAGCTGGTGGTCCCCACCAACTTCCAGATACTCATGTCTTCGCATGCTAAAGGGCCCCCACTATCTCCCTGGAGGACAAAGAATTAAAACATACATCAGTGCCCCAGAAAAGGAGGGGAACATCTATTTTGGGGGGGTAGAGGGAGAGGCATAGCCCAGTAGTTCAAAGTCTCCTGTTTCTGCTCTGTTCTGGGTCCTCAGAAAAATGTATGTTTCAGTAGAATTTGGAGACTTCTTAGAGATGTGTATTAGACCATATAAGCCTTACCCCAGTTAGCTGTACCGTGCAACAGTAGCAACCTTGAAGCCTGTTGTTAAACAACATTTAGACACTGAGGAGCCTGTCTGTCCTGCAGGCTGGGCTTTGCTAATCTGCAGTTTCCATGCCACAGTCTTAGTTTCTCACAGCTGCTTCTCTCAAAGAGCTTCTAGCTATTGAGCTGAGATGAGTTTAGGGTTGCAGCCACAAATCTGTACCCCACCTCCTCCTCTGCCTGCTCTCTCACACATTGCTTTTCTGGCCCTTCACAGACACTTTGCTAAGCAGATTTGACTCAATTGACTCACATCTGGGTACTGAAAATTCTCAATTTATTTTGCTGGGGCCATTTCCTGCACTATGAACATCAGAGTTAGTACAGAAAGAACAGGAAAACAAAGGGAACTTGAAACAAGCCTCTCTGTTTGGTGAGTGGGGCTCATTTTGTCGCTTGGAGCCATACGCTGAGCATGCTGCCTTTGGGCAGCGTTCCCAGGCATGATGACATGGTGGTTCTGGGTACCTTACTGGGGGGGATGTGCAAACAGGTGCTTAAATGGAGATCTCAGCACCTAATGCCTTAGCTTTGTCTTGTCCCATGTGTTACTGGGAATGAGTACAATTGGAAACAAGAAGTTCCTCCCCAGCCCTTGCTCTTCATCCATGACTAGCTAGGTGAGGCCATATTAGTGTGTATGAATCACAGAATCACAGAATGTTAGGGATTGGAAGGGACCTCAAAGGATCATCAAGTCCAATCCCCGGGGACTGGGGGATGAAACCTGAGACAAGGTGAGCACTGTCATGACTGACAGTGATTTTGAATCATCATCCCTCTGTGTTGTGAAGGATCCTCTGATCCATCGCTGCTAGGAACCTCTCTCCCTCAAAGTCATTACCAGTCCTCTGAGTTACTCGAACACCTCTCCCTTTCTTCCTTGCCCTGTCTTGCTCTACTCTTTCCAAAATTACATGGTTCACCTTCTTTATTGATATATGCTTTGGCTACTTTTCACCACAGGGTTTCTACACCTTGCAGGTCTCCAGAGCTGCTCACAGTGCAGTGCAGTGCAATTCAGTGCAGTGCAGAGGCCACAGCCAGGGCAAAGAAAGGATGGCACATGCTGTAGGCACATGCAAGAAATGAAAAAATATCTTAAGTAAATTTGGCTTCAGAACTAGCAGATACAGTCCACAGAAGAAATATAAGGGAATTGTAGGACATGAATGCATGCATAGTCAGTGATCGATATTCATGGTAAACAGAGTAAATGGCACAAACCCAAATGCTTGCCTAAGAAAAGCCTGGGAGTGCCTTCTGATAACTTATCACTCATGTTTTTCCATTGCTGCTGTTAATGAGAACAGTTGCAGTTTGGAAACTTCCATACCTGGCAGGTGTCTACCCCTCCCTTTAGGAAACCGGCACAAAGCATTGAAGGAGTTATGATCCCACCATAGACATCCCTGTGATTGCAAATTGCATTAGAAATCAGAGGAACACCTGCGTAATTCATGGTGTCAGATGTATCACCTGTTAAAAAAAAAAGCAACAAACAAAGAAAAAAGCAAATAAAAAACTCTATCCTTGAAACTAACCTCTAATTATAAACAGAAGATGTTTTAGCGTATGAACAACTGGCAAGCAAAGGTGAAAGAAATACAGTTAAAATGACAACATACAAGTAAAGCAACTACGTGTCAACCACTGACAGAATCTAGTAACTAGCAACTCTATAGAGCTGTGGATTATCACAATATATTATATAAAGCTGTACAGTATGCATTTCGACTTCAAACTAGACAATCAATGACAGTAACGAACTCAAACTAGTTACGCACTGTCTCCAATATTAGTCCCACTTTTTTTTTTTTTTTCCCCCACAGGTATCGCCTGTTCTATTAGTCAACAAATCATCTGCAAACATCTGATTGATTTTATAAATATTTATTTTATTTTATTCGGAATCTGACTGGATCATTCCTACAAATGGGACTATTGGCCCATATTGCAATTATCTATTGCCAATTCATAGCTGACATTTTATGTTGCAAACCCTGCTTTCATTTTTTTCCTACTTTCTGCTATTATCTATAGGTCAGGTAACACACTGTTCTTGTTCTCTGAACAACGGGAACACATTAAATGAGATGAATGAAGGGTGATAAAAATCAATGACCTGAGAATTCAAGCATTTTCACGTGGAAGTGATTCAGTATATTATTAATTAACATGACCTGTGAGTCATGGTAAAAAGAAATAAAATTCCCTTTTCTTTGTGACATTATTCACAGATCCAACTTCTACATCATCCAACCTGCCTGAAAATGCATACACACTTTCTCTGAAAAAAAATGATAGACAATTCTTGCATTCATGCTGTATTTTCTATGCCTGAAGTTATAAAGGATACAACCTGTTTGACAGAGTCTGAGTACAACATTGCAGACACTGTTGCTGTCTACATGTCATTTTCAACCTTTTCACAGAGTGCACCTGTCCATTTCTTGTGATAAGGGTTTGTACAGCTATTTTGCAGTTCAAGGTGAGCATAGAATTTAGGAACATGTCTTCTTCCCCCTCACCCTGAATATTCCAGAAAATTTAATGTTGAGCAATGCTCCAGTCAAATACTGTATTTACTGTATGTGAGATGTTTACATGTAGCGTAATTAACAGCAGACCAGTTAAAATACCTCCTTCCTCAGTTGCTCCCCATCCTGATACCCAACACATTTTCCCTTCTGGGAACTGTTCACCAAAATTAGGCAGACAAATTGGCTCTATGTGACCTATTTGAACAAAACAAAACAAAGAAAAAAAAAAAAAAAGAGAGAGAGAGAGAAGGGAGAATTGCTTTTAAAATATAGCAAAAAATAATATGCCTTGGTAAAATTTCAGGATTTGGCTTGCAGTGAACTTGCACCACCCACGTACATACAGGTTTGAAATAGTACTTTCACCAGGCCTAATAAGTTTCAAGTACAGGGCAACAGAGGGAAGTGTTGGTAGGTCAATACATGACCAAGAATGAGCAAACAAGAAATGCACCACATACACAGCTGACAGGCAGATCAGAGACTCCACAGCACGCTGCTCAGGCAGAGAAATGGCCTTGGTTAACCACAGCACGACTGCATGGCACCTCCTAACAGGTTCTGTGCAGCTGCGTGTACAGAGAGCCGTGCATTTTGAAAGGGCAAGAAGATGTTTGGGGTGCTCTTTGCTTCCCACCCATCAGCTCACAGAGTTTCAGTGCCTCTATGCTCTGGGGCACTGAATGCCATGCAATACAAGCAGAGTCTGATGCTTGCAGAGACAGTGTGACATGTCAAGGTGAGCTGGCACCTAGCTAAGGGAGAGGAGATACAAGGTATTACTGGGCAATTCCTAGTGATTCAATCCTCCACAGTGCAATGATCCCAGCTCAAAGCATCAAGCCTTCAGCGTGGAGCCTCCAAGCCCCCTGGGCTGTCCCCAGACCCCCCAAGGCACAGAGAGTAGCTCCCTCAGGTATGGAGCCATTATTGTTCTTGACAGTCTCCAAAAGTTGTTCCTGAACAGCACTAGCTGAGATATAGACCAGAACAAAATTGAGCTTGATTTTCATTCAAAGTGGAAGTTTAAAGTATTTCAAGAGAATTGATTTGGGAACTGACAATCCAGATGTGTCAGAAACAGCTCCCCTTTGCAGAGAGCTCCCACTGAGTACTCTGCAGAGTACTGACAGGTGATTGTTTAAATTCATACAGTATTATTATACATTACTTCAATTCACTAACCATGTCAGCTTTAGGTAACATCCTGCTGAGAAAATAAAAGTAGCTTTAATTTAAAAGAATCATTAAAATTGAAGTACCTTTTCTTCTTTTTGAAATGTGAGTTTGATTTTCAGTTCTGGACACCGCTGTGTCTCCCTGTACTCACAGAAAGGACACGATAAAAATCTCTGTGACCTCCAAGTAAAATGAGGTGGGGTGTTTATTTTAGATAGGAAAAATATTTAGAAAAAATAATGTTAATGTTTGCCTATTATTAAATGCCAATACTACAACAGACTGGGAACATTTTGGAGAGCCCTGTGGTCACGTTGTTGGTTTCTCTGCCTGGCTATCAAGTACAGAGGAGTTCCTGGTACCGAAGCTGTGGGGTTTCTGCTGCTGCAGTCTGGACAGGAACCTGCTGCCTTGCCATCACAGCAACAGACTGACTACATCTACGCTGCACAACCCTCATTGTTTTTAGAAGCAGTGGGGATCCACTTGACTGTCCTAGGTTGGGCATAGGGCACCAATAGAAGTTTCCCTCTCTCTGCTAGGAAAGACCCTTCTTGATATCAGCTAGAAAGGTGAGAAGGTGAAGCGAAAGCTAGCAGAAAGAATTACCATTGAGAGTAAGTGGTGCTGCCAGTTTCATCAGTGCTATATCATTTCCCATTGTTTTGGGTTTATAATTTCGATGGTATATAATTTTTTCCACTGAATATGGGTGAACCTGGGTGTCTTGCTGAGTCACAAAACCAACCTGCACACTCCATGAGCTCGGCAAGTACAGGCTGAAACAAAGAGATAGGAGAGAGTGAAAAACCCTCAAGAGAACCATCAGGTTTTCCAGTTGTCTCCTGAGCTTAAAAACCACGTAAAACCTTACAAGCAAAAAGCTCCAATCTGCCATATTTGCTTACCTGTCTATTATCAATGGCTATGTTTTACATCTAATTAAAAAAGATACAGAAGGGATGACTAATCTTAGTAACACAGTAGGTCACTGGTATATTATCCATGCGGCTTTCCACAAATACAGGACGAGTTTTGCACTGGTCTATCTATCTGTCCTCCTATGTGACCCTACAGCAGATACTGTTACTGCCTGGCACACCTGTGCTTAGCCATTCGGCCAGCTCAGTGGCACTTGTGGCAAGACATTTTCAAGGGAGAGGCTTTCCTTCTGAAAGGTGCTTCTACCCCCAGTTCGTGACCAGCCACATCTTGCAGCCTCCAGCACACAAGCAGCTTCTCTTCTCTTGGCTTCACCCCATCAGGATAGCAGTCGGTTAGCAGCAGTTCTGGGGAAAGGCTCCAGGGATGTGGGTTGTGTTGCCAGCTTCCATCCCTGTCAGCCTTTGAACTGACCACAACTAACTGGACTGTGGGGAACAGAGCTAAGGACAGAAGTCCTAATACGCTTAACTCCCAAGTAATTAATTTTACGGCAAAACAGATTCTAAATAAGATCTAGGAGTAGGATTTGTCTCTCATCTCTCTACTGAGTATAAAATCATCCTACAGGACTTGCTTAGAAGCAGGTAGCCATATGGTGAGTGCCTAAAAGTGGTCAGACAAATCCCATTTTAGCTGTCTAAATGTCTTTCATGAAAGGGCACAAACTAGAACATGGGAAATTAGATCTGGACATGAGGAAAAACTTCTTTAATTTGAGAGTGATTGAGCACTGAAACAGGCTGCCCAGAGAAGTTGTGGTCTGCTCTGGAGATATTCAAAGCTTGTTTGGAGGTGATCCTGTGCAACCTGCTCTAGGTTAGCCTGCTTTACCAGGGGAATTGCACTAGATGATCTCCAGAGGTCCCTTCCAACCCTTACCATTCTGTGTGAAAGTGGCCTGGAGTTTGTAAGAGGGAGGTGTCCTGCACTATTAGCAACAAACAAGGCTCCAAAATCGAACAGTTCATTATAAATAAGAAAGGGCTATGTTTATAACTACACAGGGCAGAGGAGTCTAAATAACTGCTTAGCATCTATTTACAACTCAAAGACTATGTCCAACAGCACAAAAAGGAGCCGTGAGTATGTGGTAAAGGGCACTAAGCACAGTACAACTCACTAACTACCACTGATTGATCCTGTCAACTTGACAAGGATTATGTAATTTATTTTGGAGCTCCAGAGTACCAGAGTAACCAAGTACAAATTCCTCCTGAGCTGTTAATTCTCATGCAATGTACAGAAATTGCATATAGAGATACCTAAAATCTATCACTTAAATATTGTTTGAAGCTGATTTCCTAGGAAGCTGGGAGTGTCCAGAATATGTGAAAACTGATTTGGACCTCTTCTTTGAGGTGACCTTTTT
Source organism: Baryphthengus martii (assembly GCA_013396935.1). Classification (NCBI taxonomy): domain Eukaryota; kingdom Metazoa; phylum Chordata; class Aves; order Coraciiformes; family Momotidae; genus Baryphthengus; species Baryphthengus martii. Next base: position 224,030 of record VWZK01014014.1, on the reverse strand, counting down.
TCAATAGAGACTTGCATTTGTGAAAGAAGAGAGAGAGATGGATTAAGTGTTGTGGAACAAGCCCATGAACTAAAGATAACCCAATCTCTGCTGCATTTTATTTTTAAGAGAAAACACAGCACACTAGCTCTCCTTTGCAGTGACCCCACACACAGAGCCACTGCAAGTGGGGTCGGTGGGACACCCTGAGCGAGATGATTTAAGGACTTACTCATAGACACAGTGGGCGGCTGTGATGATCCAGCGCGGGGTGATGACGGACCCTCCACAGAGGTGGTGCCCGTGGAACTGCAGGCTGACCTGCCAAGGCCACTGCTGGGGGGAGGACGCGTTGCCCCCCACAATCCGTGGCCCGTAGCTGGCCCGTGTCCCACATGCTGCCAGAAAGCAAAAGTTATGGTTCGCAGAGGAAACGCAGACATATTTTTGGTCATCTTCAGCCCCTCTACTCCCAGGGTTGCTGAGGCTGAGAGGTCTCTGCAACAGGACTGTCCCCATCCCCATGGGCCCACATCTCCGATTGTGGCTGCCCCTGGAGGTTTCTCTTCCTTCCTCCCATTCCTGCAGCATCATGCCTGGCAGCAGGTATGGGGGCTGTGGGGTTCATATCTTCTCCCTTGCAGACACAGTGCTCAGCTGAGCTGTAAAATCTACTGTTCTGCCCTCCTTAAATGCACAGGGTCTCAGGGCCTACATGTGCAGGCTGAAGCATCTCCTCTCCCCAGGTGATTATTTGCTGCTCTTTTATGACTTGATATCCTAATCTGAAAACTAGGTGACATGAAGAGGTATGGGATGAAAGTTCAAATGTTAAAACAGAATTTCCCTTTCCCCACCAAGGTAACAAAGAGTTGGAATTACAGTATCAGTCTGTGGACTCACTCACAATCCTGAAACATGTACTTCTTAGTGTGATTCTCACTGAAATGCTCCTGCTACCTCATGCTCCCAATCTGCCCTGCTTATTCTCACTTTCCTAAATTCCTTTAAATTTTATATAAGAAATATAATTTTTCTTTGGGGAGATAAACTGATGATATAGTATGATCTGAGTACACAACTCCTCCCAGCTCTTGCTATGAGGTGGATGAAGGACACTTTCTATTTTCACTTTTCCTAATTCTTACCCAAACATTTTAAGATGATCACATTCCCAGAAGTACATTCCTCTCTAAGATGAAAAGACAGTGCATTATTAGTTGCAAATCACAAACACTGGATTTTTTTTCAATATTGTGTCATCTTCCTGTACTGCTATGTGCAAGTAAATATAAATAACTGATATATCAAAAGAGCACTAAGTCGTGTATTCATCTTAGGGCATTTAGCTGAAATGCTTAAGTTAGGAGTTCAAACACCCTTGGGAGCCTGGAGACCATATGCTGCTCTGCTGAAGAGTGATTCGCTCTTCTGCAGGGGAAGGCTCATCAGCAATTTTCAACATGTGGTCTGTAGTCTCCTTGGATCCATAGCTTGCTTCTCAGTGAAAGGTAACTAAGATAAACAAGCCATTGTCAGGAGGAAGAAATGGACCATAAAGGGCTCATAAGCCCAATGGGAAATATCTAGGGATTGGTAAACTGAAATAAAATGCTTCACAAAGTAAAAAAATAAGTGCTTAGTGCCTATCCATTTGCAAAATAAGGGATCATGGGACAAATAAGCTTTTCAAATTGTTCATTTTAAAGCCTTTGTTGATTTTAATGGGCCTTGGAACAGGCTCCTAATAGGTACTACAGCAAGACTGCTACTGAACCTTGGTCTATGAGGCATGACAACCACTTATGAAGTACTACATGCCTGAAAAAAATAGGCAGCAATCCCAAACTGTTAGTAATTCTCCTTCTACTGGTTGATCTCTCCCTGTCAGGGTGAACAAGCTGAGGCATACCTGAGGTTTGTTGCATTGTGCAAGGATGTCACTTGATCAGCTGATAACCAGTGGCTGAGGGATACGAAATGTCTTTGAAATTGTTTTTCAACTGCAGCCACAGGCAGGTAACCTGAGCTCACGTAACTGCAAATAAACCATAAACACAGCTTCCTCAGACCGCATTTCAGTAATCTGTTTAAATAATTCAGCAGTTCTGCTAATGAAAACCCAGTGTAGGAACAACAATAACCGGATTCTGACACTTTATAAAGTAATCCTATCCTCCCCAAGAAACGTTTCTCATAATGTGCATGTATTTTTGCCATAATCATGTGTAGAAGTCACACATGCTGAGAGGCATTTGACCGACAGAGAAAGTATATTATAATTCTAATATTGCAATAAAGCTTTTATTGTAATTGGTTGGCACATTTCCTGAAGTACTAACAAGTCCATTGTGTCACTTTTCTACAGTTACGTTTTGCATCTTTTTTGTTGAACAATTGAGACATATTTTATTCTAAAGGCAAGAATTTATTCAAAGAAGCTTTATACTGCTAACTATAATGTCCAGAAATCAGAATGATGCCACTGTAAGAAATAACAGAGCATCATTGCAAACCACTACTTCAAACCCTTTCTCAATTGCGTGAAAGTTTATTAAAGAAATGGTGCTTGGAATTAGATCAATCCAGTAAGAATTATCCCTCTAATTGTGAGGTGGACCTTAATTCTTAACAGATGTCATGACATGAATTGTAAATATGATTTTGCTACAGAAGAAGAAAAAGAAATGGAAAATGCTCATATGGATTTTTAGTACCCTTCTGACAGGCTGTAAGCTACTGAAGAGACAAGTAAGATTCAAGCACCTGCATCCCATAGGGAAGATTTAACCAAACCATTGTATTTAGCCATCATTCAGGATTTATAGCAGTAATAAAAGGTATTTGCTGTGCACAAGTGTTCAGGACTATTTCCTATATCATCCCAAATCTCTTCAACCATATCATTCACAAGGGTGGTTTGTTAAGTCCTTGTTTCTTTTTAAAGCATAGACAGATACAAGGTTTCATTAGAAAGATTGAAAACCACAGAGTTTGTTCAAAATGCCTAATAAAGTTGTTTCCATTTTGTGTTCATACCTTGAGAAACCCAGGTGTTTGCAGGTCGTGTTTCCATACTCTGCCTTCCAGTCATCAGAGCAGACCGTTCGCCAGGATCCAGAAGTGAAGACTTGCAGCACCGCTTTCTTGCCACTCAACCTGACTTTGAGATTTAGGAGAAGAAAAATCTGAGTGAGCTGTGAAGAGGAGTCACCGAATACACAACAGGTACACAACAGTGTCAATGCACCACTGCAGCATTCACGTTTCTTGGCTCACTGAGTTTTTATTTCTTGTCTTTTCCATCACTCAGTTCCTTTGACAGAATTTTTCTATGCTCTTGTTTTTCCTAAGGAAGGGAACCAAAGTACATTGAAGTAGAACAGCCAGGAGAAAAACCCAATGCTCTTGGGAACTGATAGGGTATACTAACTCTGATGCAGGTGAGGAAAGCTGCTTTGCCCTGCAATGAGCCTAAGCAAGTCTTGCTGATTGCAGTGAGCTGGAGCTGCAGATGCTTGGCGCTGAGTAAATCTGTGATCAAGATTAGTGATGAAAGGTGGTTGGCACCTCCTGCTCTGCACAGCACAGTCAGAGAGGTGGATGCACTTGCACTCTGCTGTCCCTGGGCTCCTGTGGAGTTTCTTGCCTGCTTCTCTCACCTGAAATGAGGACGGTGTGTCTGGCCTGATGAGTGTGTAAAGGCTGGGGAGAGAGGTGCAGGTTGGGAGCTTGACTTTCAGTGACTTACTCCCCTCACCAACCTGTCTCTGCTCAGCACAGCCCTTCCCTACAGGTGGTTTTTCGTGTCAGCCCGGCCACAGGGCTAAGCTGCCCCATAGAGCTAGCACTGCTGCAATCTGTGATGCCTTTGGCTAAGAGATTGACAGGGACATACTGCAGGAGGCCCAGGTATGGAGTCATCACTCATGGTCCCTTTGTTCTGCGTGTTGCCATATCTTACCCCTGCACCCTGCACCACAGCTACTGCTGGGCGCAGAGCCTCAGATGAACTGGAGGCACCTGGACCTGGGAAAGGTTACCTCTACATGGTCTTTTTAGAGAGAAGGGAGGCCATGCACATGGTCAGTGATGGACAGGGGTTTCCTTCAGGTGCTCATGGGCCGGTGTTATAGCATTGCAAAGGCAGACAAGAAAAGCAGATGTATTGCCCACGGGCTCCACGAGGCCTGAAGCCTCCCTGGGGAAAACATGTCAAAGACTGAAAGCATCTGCAGTGTTAGCTGGGGCTAGAAGCTCATGGTTGTTGTCATTCCTTGTATTGCACAGACAGAAAGCTGTCTGCCTCCTTACCTGTAGGTACAGGAGTCAGAATTAAGTGCACTGACCCAAAAATCAGTTATTTTGTTGACTAATATTAGAGTCCTTTCTCTGCAGTGGCTGCAAACACCACAGTCATCTTCCACAACACCAGACAGGGAGGGAACGTTTAAAATGGCTCTGTGATGCCTTGAAACTATTACAGAGAGAAACTCAGACACAGGGGCATACTTTCCACACATAGAGCAGCAAACTTTGCGGTAATCAATGCCCAAAAGGCAGTGCTGATCTCTCCCGTTCCCACATCCCTTAAGATAACGATAGGTTTTTGCAATCTTCAAAATCAACACAGTGCAACTGTGTGCCAGTGAATACAGAGAGTGCTGTATATACACACCATAATGCAATGATGGTACATCTTGCAGGCAGGGAAAATGCTAGCAGTCAAAAAACACCTAGACTTCTAATGGAGAAACATGCCCGATATGGCTGTAGCAATATTCAGCAATCATCACATTCATCTTAAGAGCAGTTTGATTTCTCATAAACTGTAAATCAATACCTCAGAGAGATTGTTCCTCTGAAGTGGTGATTTAGATAATCCATCAGTCTCTATCTTTCATGTCTCATGCAAGCTCTTTACAACATACATTTCTTGACAACGTGCCAGATGCTACAAGAGGAGGTAGGAAGGATTTATAATCAAATTTCAATTACCACATCCATACTCATCCTCCCCTTCTTTACAGTTGAAGACACCATTGCACCTGGCTGATTTCTGGATACACTTAAAGGATGATCGGCAGCGAAACTTTCCAATGCAGTTGTATTGGACTAACAGGAATGAAAGAAAACAGGGTGATGAAAACACACTGAGATATTAATTTAACACTTCTGACTTCCATTTTCTGGCATGATTTCTGTTTTGCTAAGGAAAAGACAACTCCCGTATTCTAGGAACTTTTGAAATACAACCTGGAGATTGCTACATGGTGCTGCTAAACTCATCCATTAGTAATGACTTGTAGGATGAGTCAGCCTTGCTGTCTGTGCTGACTCCCTCTCAGCTCCCTCTACCCAGTTTATGTTTCACTCCAGGGTGAGTTTCTGGCTGGTGTCTCAGCTCCTCAGCAGCAAAGCAAGGAGACCCTTGCAAAATACGCCCCCCCCTCTTCCTGAGGGGATGACAACCTCCCACAGGCTTATTTCTCTTGCAGGTGTGAAGACACTGCTCTAGCGTCAACATATTTGGCACCTAGACCTGGTCAGATTGCACTTTCCAGTATCAACTAACTTATTCTGTGCTTTATTTTCCTTTGTAGGAGAGGTTTGTGACAGGAGAAAGTTCTTTAATTCTCTGAAAACAAACTTAAATAAATCAATTGCAGGAGGAAAATATGGTGTGTGCTACCTGAAGCCTCCTTCAGTTTCTAAACTCGTAGCTCACCACCTAAGAGGAATGGGTAAAGTTTTGCTTGAAAAAGGTCTCCTGGAGTTGCAGGTTCCCCAGCGTTGTAAACATTATATGAATCCTTTTGTGAGTGCCAGATCTATTTTATCCCTACATGTAAATAAAATTTAAAGCCATCACATCAACAAGATTTTTTACTTCAGCAAACAAGTCATAGTAACAGCTTAATTCCATTCTAAGTAAAAGACTCATGAAAAATTAAGCATTTGAATGGTTAAGTGAGAACTTAATGAATAACTAATTGTACTCACCACCTAGGCCAATGGCAACTGCTAGGATTACTGCAAGGAAGAAGCCACAGATATACGGGAAATATTTTAGGGAGGCAAAAGCGTGGCACATCGAAGGTGGTTCGATATCTCCTAGAAACCAAACAGAGAGAACAGTTTCTGTGAAGCTAAACCAGCTTGAGTTTTCAATGAAAAATTTTATCTAATGTTAAACTAGATGGCAGTATTAGCACCTGCATACACTTCATGAGCTGACCTGATCCAGAGAGGTTTGGATTCCCCAGTTCAGAGGCTGAGAAGGCTTCAAGTGCTTTGGGGCTGGCTGGTGCTCTCAGAAACCCCTTCAGCATTTACATCAGGAGGGGTCTGAATCATGCCCTTACAGAGCACCTTGCTTGTCCTCAATGCAAATCGAGAATATGAGCTCTAGTTTTTTATTTTCATGAGCTACATCACACTGTGAGTTTTATAACTGTATGAGCACCTCTCCTGAAAATGTGAGTCTTACAATAAAATTAAAATTCAGACCTGGGTTTTTTTGAGTAATCAAACCTGGGTACAGGGTACAGGTACACTCTCTGGAGATTTGACGAAGCTCAGGTAGACTAATACATACTTTCGGTGGAAGAATCATAGAACAAACCAATTTGAGTCTTCTTATGACCTTATGATGCCTCCTGATTCTTGCCAGTACCAAGACCCTGATCCCAGTTCTCCCTCCAGCTGTAGCTCCATCTAGCTGGAGGCCACCTAGCTCCACTTCATGCACTGGGGAACTAAGTCCCACACACAATGCATTCCTGCAGATCTGGGAGAACAGAGGTATGGAAACAAATAAGAGAAGTCTAAAGATTTCAGCAGGAGCAGGGATATTGGAAAAAGACAAAACTAGATAGTAAATAGGTGTTCAAGACAAGAAGGGCAAAAGTCACTGGTCCTTTTGGACTTAGAAGCAAAGTTAACTGAAATACGTTAGAAAGCTAAATTTGCAAAAAAAACAGGACCTCCAAACTAGTTTTAAAAAATGTGAGAAAAGGTTATCTATTCAAAGTTTTGCTATAAAGACAAGAAGAGATCTGAGCAATGGCCCAAGGCTGAGTTTTGAGTTTTCAAGGAAAAAGACGATACATCTGAAGTTAAAATGTACATCACTAGTAATTTCTGAGTACATTTCATGAGCTGTTCCAGTCCTGCTCACCAACCACCTCCACAGCTGACCTCAACTTAGTGGTATTGTCAATCTGAAAGACAATGGATTCCACTGAAATCACTTGTTTCAAATGTATGCTGAAATACAAAGGACAAACTATGGGAAAACAGCCTACACACCTCAGTCACAAGTATACACAGGAACTGGAAGAACCTTGTCTTCAATTTTAATTCGTAACTCCTCATCCCTCTTTCTCCAAGCTTTGAATTTGAGTTGGCAGACGCTTACAGTCAGTCAAGGATGAGGAGTAGCTCCCAGTGCTTACAGGCACACAAGCAAATCCCAGCCTACATGGACTCTCTTAGCAGCAGTTGAGTAACTGGTTTTGGCAATAGAATTGGTTTCTGCTATGCCAAAAATCTTAGACAGCTCTAGTAGTTAATGGACTAGAAAATTAAATTGCTCTGTCTTCATCCTTGATGCTCAGCCTGCCTCTGTTGAAGTTAATGTAGTAGCAAACACGTGCGTTATTCCTCCAATTCTGCTGCGCTGAACACTCAGGTTTTTTAATGAACTAGTTTCCAGGTCGGTGAAATTTCAAATAAGCCATTCAAAAATCTGTCTGAAAAGCGTGGGCAAATATTTGCTATGTGACTGAAGTGTGTGAATAATCTCACTGTGACAAATGCTTGTGTATGCAAGTTGACACAAGATGTCATCGCCTGTTAGTATGCTGGCAAACCTCACAGCTTGGGGAGTGAAGTTGTTTCTTCTTCCTCTAAGTGATTGCTTTCTCTGAGTAGGCAAGCATAGTTTTGCATGGCTAACGACCTGCACTAGCCATTTAGATTACAAAAGTCAAAAAGCTGTGCAGTATCCCTACCAGATCCATCTGCACTGGGGTCCACTTTTGCTTGTGGTATGAAGAAAAATCTTTTGAAGGAAAACTGAATTTCTGGTACTGGCAGTTCATCTTCTGTAATAGTGATGATTTCAAGACTTCCAGTAGTGGGGTTTGTCTCTTGTACCTGACTCAACAGAAGAAAAAAGAAAAAAAAGAAAAAAAGATAATCACCTTGTAACATGTTATCATAAAATCATAGAACAGTTTGGGTTGGAAGGGACCTTTAAAGGTCATCTAGTCCAACCTCCCTGCAATGAGCAAGGACATCTTCAACTAGATCAGGTTACTCAGAGCCTCGTCCGACCTCACTTTGAATGTGTCAAGGAATGGGCATTCTACCATCTCTCTAGGCAACAGATTCCAATGTTTCACCACCCTCATTGTAAAAAATTTCTTCCTTATATCTAGTCTGAATCTACTGTCTTTTAGTTTGAAGCCATTACTCCTTGTCCTATTGCAACAGACCTTGATAAAAAGTTTGTCCCCATCTTTCTTATAAACCTCCTTTAACTACCGAAAGGCCACAATAAGGTCTCCTTGGAGCCTTCTCTTCTCCAGGCTGAAGAACACCAACTCTCTCATTCTTTCTTCATAGGAGAGGTGTTCCAGACCTCTGATCATTTTTGTGTCTCTCCTCTGAATCTGCTTCAGCAGGTCCATGCCTTTCCTGTACTGAGGACTCCAGAGCTGGTCGCAGTCCATTGTTACATACTTAATGTTCATTACATGAGATCTTATAATTAATTTACCAGCAAAATACTGAAGTTGAAATTTATCTAAGCTCTGTAGCTACTTTTAATAACTCACACCGGGGGTGTTAATCCATCTCTTGCTCTTTAACTGCAATAGGAAAAATGAAAGAGAAATACTAAAAAGCATATGACACCTGCACAGCACCTGACAGGATCCTCATGCAGTGGCTCACTGAATTTTACTCCAGAAACCCTTTGATCACTTTCTACACACAAAGAAAAAACAATTAAAAAGTGCTACACTGGAACTGAGGTTCAACAGAACCGAAATGCTAATTTCTGACTCTAGTTCTGCACACTGTCACTGGCAAAAGGAATCAGATTTTTGAACTCACAGTGTTGTGAAATAGGCCCAGTTTTGTTAAAGACAGTGGAGCTGGTAAGCTGTAAAAGCAGTGTGTTCGCAGTCAGCCCCAGAAAATGCTTACAATAACACAGTTTAGGCAAAGAACACGCGTTTCGTCTGTGACAAAATATCTTTAAGTCACCTGGAATATCTTTTCACCTTCCAGCAAACAACTGTAATAAGGTTTCTAGGCTGTCATTTGATAAAACATCATGTACATGTCAATGAACATAAATTAAATTTTATATTGAATCTGCTACCTTTAAGGCAGAGAAAAGGACAACTTTCTGTGCATGATTTTTAAACAGTAATAAAAAAAACTTTCTAACTGGTGCACAAGTTGTCCATCAGGAAACAAAACAGCATTGTGAAGTAAACTACACACTAATGTGTTGTTTATTTAGAGGCTATCACATGCTCCAAAGGTTCACTCACCTCTTCCTGAGAAGTCATAGTTAAAAGCAAAACTGTTTTCTTTCTTCATTATCAAAAGAAACCAAAAGGAAATTCTGAAGTTGCTAAGCCAGTCTGCTCTGGAAAGGTTTTCACCGAGCTGCTGCCCACGGCTGCCGGTTCAGCCATTCGCTACATGCAGCGTTATGGCAGCAGCCCATGTAATTCAATCTGGTGAGGGGTATCAGGTAGCCCTGGGTGGCATGGCTACAGAAAGGGGAAGGTAAAAATTCATCACACTTTTTAATTAGCCTAAGAGCATCCAGTAATACTGTAGTATTTGCAAACCTTTCTGTAACCCATCAGCAAAGGAGCACCACAAGCTGAGCAGACTTGCGCTTGCTCATCTTTTCTTAAAACTCAGTTCGTGCAGCTGAGGAGCCTGCTGGGTGTGGAAGAAGGCAAAAGCCCAAGTTACTTCATCTCTTTTGCATGTAAGGGACATAGGCTCATCTGGCTCTTCCTTCACTTGGTTTAGCCTTTGTTTGTGTGCTTGCCGCAAAGAGCACATTTAAAGAGGGTTTTGAAAAAAGCTCATGCTTTAGGAAAACTGTTCAGTCCCTTTGCTGCGTATGATGGAAACCAGCAATTCCAAAGGAGAGGATGCCACCTCACAATCCTGTTAACTGTTCACATCTAGGCCATCATATCAAGAGTTCTTCATCATCTCTTAGGCCACTCTTTCAGCAGCATTCCCTAGAAAAGTGAAACACAGGGAGACATAAGAAAAAAAAAATAAAAAAAAGAAAGCAGACAAGGATGTATAAATAAAGCTTCACATCTTGAGCTGCTCGCAGTGTTCTGATGCTCTCCCCACCAGGCTTCAGAGACAAATGATTGGAAAAGCAGTCAAAATTGGCCACGAGCCCCAAGGGGAACTGCAGCCAAGGGATAGAACGTGAGCATTCACTTCATGAGACCAGCAATTCAGGTGTTCTTCTCAGTCTACAGGATGAAATATTCTATCTTTCCTAGGAAGCAGTGATACCTTCAATGAGAACAGGCCAGAGAAAATTGTATCCCAATCATTTCACCTGCTCTGGCCATGCTGGAAACTCTGGGAACTAGCCAGTGCAGAGGGTCCCGTGGTAGGACTGGCACCACTGGAATGGACAGACCCTTCTGCCACCCTGAACTACTCCAAACCCAGGCCCAGGGCACGATGTCAGGATGGAACATTTGGTTTGATCTTGGTGAGTTGGCCAGCTCATTACTTTTGTCTGAGAGGACCAAAGCAGGAGCCATACATGATAGGGACTGGAGGACATGAAAATTGAGCCCAAATGAAATAATCTGGCTTACAAACTAACTTCTTACAGTTGCAGGACATCCCTGCTTGCCTCCCCCATGTTGCAGTAGCAGCTCAGGTGACTTTCTTGGATTTCAGAAGACAATGTACCATGAAAGGCAAAGAGATCCCATCTCAGACCCTTCAGCAAGTCCACCCTGATTGTGGTATTTACCTTTGGACTAGTAATCTTAAATCATTTGCTGGGGCAAATGGGGAAAGCCTGCAGATAGTTTTTGGTTTTTTAGCCACCCTGAAAAAAAAACCACCTCGGAGATGCAGATGCTACGAAAACAGGATGTCAGGTTTTGTCAGAAACGATCAGAAGAGGTTTGAAGTGTTGGTTTATTTATTTATATACCTCTTTCTCTTTCTCTCTCTTTCATGTTCTTACTCCCTCTCTTCCTCATCCCTCCTCCCACCTTCCAAATTCTGTGTAGCACTCAGCGGGGTCAGGGGAAGAGAGGAGGAGATGGCAGTGGCTGAGACACAGCTGTACGCAAAGGTGTCCAACAAGCACAGGAGCAGAAGCCCCTCTGTACTCCTCGAATCTCTCCTTGCCAAAGGATTCCCGGCTCATATTGCGTGAGTAATGCATTCAGATGCCTTTTCACAGTAAGGGGTATTTAAATTATGAGATATTTAAGATAGGGGAGATATTTCTCATAAGATCCTGACAGCAGGTAGCTTGCTTTTTCCATCAAGAGAGCATGCTGCTTCCTGAAGGTGATGTCCCTCTACAGGGATCAGACCTGTCTTGCTTTGAATTTCTTGTAGAGCCATGTGCATTGCTTGTATTGCAAAAACAACCTGCTCTGTATCTATCTTTATAAATACTATGTATATCTGCAGACACACACCCTTCCATGCCTTCAGGTTGGGGATTTCACAATGAGTTAAGGACTGGCTGTCCATAATTTGCTCTTGGGATATATCCTCTTTCTTTTTTT
>VWZK01014014.1:175026-212183 GCA_013396935.1 Baryphthengus martii | reverse complement strand
TTTTTTTTTTTTTTTTTTTTTTTTCTGCTAATCACTGTTACTCTAAGGGAGTTAAATGTGGAGGTCACCTCTAGGCAAAGTTTTTTTCAGGTCTGGCAAAGTTCTTTTGGATTTTGTCACTGGAAACTGTTTAAAAAGGGTGAAATTTCCCTAACAAGACACTATATACATTTCAATTTTTCTTCCTGTCTTGAATGAGGACCTTTTTCCAAAAGCATATCCTACCTGGAAAATGTAATAGTAAAGAATAAGGCACCATTCTTGCCGATCCCAATAGATGAGAGATTAAGTGCTGGCAGCTAACCAAGTTAATAAAACAGAAATACAGTCGTCACTCCTCACCAAAACAGTGCTCTAGTTGGACAGGGAAGTTTTGGGAGAGGATTTTCCATCTTCTGAAGAGCAAGTATGGACATTTCAGTCCAAACTCTTAAAAAAATAAATCTTTAAAATTAATAAATATTTTAGAAAGGAGAGCAATATCTCTCCCTTTCGACTGAAAATTAAGCAAATTTAAAAGGCTCCATGGGTAAGTGCTGTGTTGTCTTTTTAGGAATGGCTTTGTTTAGCGGATCAACTTTTGACACAATGGGCACAGGTTGCAAGGAAACTGTGGGTCCCTTGTTCCCAGTTATGCACATTGGAATTTTAGCTGCGTAGATGAAAACCTGGCTCATCATAGCTCTAGTAACTCTAAGTTTTCTCACGTCAAAGTAATGGTTAGTTTTTGAATTTTTTGTCCTGTGAGTGATTTTCAAATCGCCTTTGAAACACTCTCTGCTGTTACTGAGATGGTTCTGTGCTTCCCAGGTCAAAATCAAGAAGCAGTGGCAGAAGTACTAAGAGAATTGATATAAAATGTCCAAAAGCATTTTAATTTTTAACTCATTTGCATTTACTGACTTTAAGACCTTCAAAATTTCGATTGCGTTTTTATAAAACTTTTTAGCCGTCTCCTTAGTTCCTGGATTGAACTGTAAGTGAAAGTACTGAAAAGTCATTCTTTTAAGATGTCCTGGTGTGAGAAAAATGAGGCTAGGTGGAAATATTGCAAAATCTTTCATAATGTAGAACCAACATGCCAAAGCAACATTTCCCCTGAAAACCAAAAACCAAGTATGTGAGGACAACAAAATGAGCCTCCCCTAGCACTTACTCAAAACTGTGTCAGCAGTTTCTATTTTAGGGAAGACCCAATTTATTCTCACTGTAAATATGCTATTTTTAATACAGATTTTCAATGTTTTATTCCTGCTGTTTATCTAAGAGAAATTGATATATACAGCATTTATTCTACACATTATCCTTCAATCTTCATCTTGGAAGCACGGGATGTCTAGTCACAGCCTAATGCTTTCCTGATGCTAAGGGCTTTACAGACCCTGCTGGGAAGCATTCTACAGTCAACATATATGATGAGACAAAAGATGGGAGCAGGCACAAAGAGGAGCAGAAAGGAGTAAGGAGGTAGTACTGAGCAGCATGACAGTCTGTGGTCGCAGTTCTCGCTTGTCTTGTTACATTTATGATTTTGCAATGGTAAGGTTGAAGTCAAATTTCATTTGTCTTCAGGACAATTTGCACAAAACTTCTCTCCGAGTGGGAGGAGCAGCATGGCATGAAGGGGTAAAACACTCACTTTGAGGTGTAGCAAGTGGTTGATGAAGTCTGGCATCACTAGTTGAGCAGAGGCAGGCACTGACATTTCAACAGGATACAGCAGGCTGCATGGGAAGAACAACAAAAACACAGGTTGTTCGTGTTTGATGTGATGGAGAAGAGGGAGCCAGCAGGGGTGAAGGGGAAAGGAAATGTGCAGTATTCAGTCATGGAGGATATAGGCCAGTTTTCAACCAGCTAGCTCACGGTTTTGCATTAGTTTCGCCGTGGTAGCAGATTTACTTTATGGAGAAGAAAGGCAGCAGGTAAAGCTCGGGTGGAAAGGCTCATGTTAGCCCTCATCTGTGTTGAGCCCCCACTAAAGAGCCAGGCATGGTTGCACATACACATAAGTACATTTAAATGTTAACAAGCCCATGTGTAGCTTTTGCACTATATTGAAGACCGAAGGCTATGAGGAAGCATCGAGGATGAGCCTGAATCCTGTTGCTTAATGTACTCATCAAGCTGCTGGTGCATGTTCAGGCGTCATAGCGATAGACGGAAGATAATATTGTGGGGAGATTAGATGAATCGTTGCCCTCGGGACCAGGTGGCCAGAAAGGGTGGCCTCAAGAGAGAAGGAAAGAGATGAGTGTATGCCGAGTAATTTAGCAGGTTTTCCTCTGTGTCTGCTGTGTCTACTTCTCCTTCATGTCTCTTCTGAGAAGCTTGTAGGTGTGTTATAGGGCTGGAAATGTGGCTCATGAGTGCAGGTGCTACTTAAATGCTGAAATCCTTCACGTGTTGCCTAGCATTTAGTCACAAGGACTTTTTGATGTGAAGCACATAGTTGGCATTTTGAAATCTCTAGTGAGAAAAGAAAATGTGAATCAAATCCAATCCCAGAGAATGACAGTTGCATTAACAGAGAGATATTGTCCCTCATCTTGGACTGAGCTGGCAACTTTGATCTGGCTCTCAACTGGCCTATGGGAGATCCTCAAACCAGATTTTCAAACCACAATGTAAGTACGTTTTGCTTTATTTATGTATATGGGCTTGGGTCTGGCATCTTGAACCAGAACATTATTTTATGAACCGAGCAAACCCTGCTCATACGGTACATGGATGAATGGTTGACCTAACCTTAAGGAAATCCATAGAGTCAGTAGGGCTGCTAAGGAAACACCTCCAGAGCACAAACGACATCCTGTGGGGCAGATAGGCTACCAACCTTCAAGACATTAAAGACATGCATGGAAAAAACAACACTGGAGGGCTTCAAGAGTGTTAATATTTGTAAGGGGTAACCTAGTTGTTAAAGGTCGTCTCTGTGCTGGATAACAGACTTGGTGACCACAGCATGTTCATTCTTAACTTTCTGAGTTTCTTTCTTTTATTCTGATGAATTCATTTTGGTTTTTTTTCTAGGCAAAAAGCCTTGGCCGCTACTGGACAGAAGACAATAGAAGACGCTGCAAAATGGTAAACGTGTGATTTCTATGGAGTGCTTTCACATTAAATCTGGCTAAAAATCCTTGTTCATGGGTTGATTCTGTCACTGAATCTGAAATTAACCCCTATAAAATCCCCTGCATCTGAGTTCTAGCTTTTGTTTGTTTTAGTTCATGTGGAGTATTTGTGCTTATTCTGGGAAGTGAGGTTATTTGCAGAAGGTCCAGTATAAATCAAAAAAACTGAGGGCTGAAAGGTCAGTCTTGGGCAGAAGCATCTGCTTTACCACAGTAGTGTTAGTGAATTAATGGAATCGGTTGTTCTGGGCAGACAATTCTCAGTTTTAAGGCTCCTACTTATTTAAAGCCGTGGACACTGAGGTCTCCTCATTGCCTCTGAAAGTGGTTCCTGGACTCCAAGTCAGGATGATGGGCATGCACTGGGGCACATCTGGGAAGGCATTGAGAGGCACCCGTGGGGTAAATGTCCCCGCTGTCTCGGCACAGTGCTCACAGTTTTTGGTGTGCACCCATTGGCAATGGGCACGGGGTCGGAGGAGGGAATCTGGACCCTCCATTCCAAAGAAAAGGAGGAGGGAAAAAGGGAAATATCTGTAAATCCATGGCTGCTGTTACAAACATGTGCAGTAACAATATTGAATGGCAATGACTGAAGGCAAACAGCCCATCTTCTTCCTTTGAGAAAGGCTCATTATAAAATAAACTGAAAGGCTGATGGTCAAAGGGAGATATCATTAGAGTCAAAACCATTGTTAGTCCTGATCCCTTTTATTTTAGGCTTTAATTTTTAAAAACATGACGACCTTATATTTCCTTTTCTTCAAGCACGAGAAACAAGAGTAAGTAGCTCACACACTTACGCTCTGTGATACGCTCTTCATTTTAGGTTGCACTCCCACTGCAATGATCCCTCTTTGGATGACCCAATCCCTCAGGAGTATGCTCTTTACTTATGTCCCACTGGCCGTTTGCATAACCACCTGCAAGAGTTTTGGAAAGAGAGCAAGCTCCAGTGTGGGAAAAACAGAGCCCATGAGATTTTTCCACACATCACCCTCTGTGATTTCTTCACGGTAAGGCACAAAAGATTCACAAGGGTTAAGTATCCACTACTGGTGAAACTGGGCCACCTGCCTTTGCTTTACACCAGAACTTCTCCTTCATGATCAAATCGACATGACCCAGGTCCAGGCATGCTTACTTAGGCACTGGGGGCTTTCTTCCCACCATCCTTTTTAGCAACCCACTTTAGGACCCAGCATACCTAAAAACTGGATGTTGGGACCAGTGGGACGCTTTGGGGCAGCTGAGTTACAGATATCTAGCATCTGTCTAGAACAACCCTGTGCAGTCCAGGCTGCATGTAAACCTGCCAACAGGAAGCAGTGCTTCCCATATCCAACTATCATCAGGTTTCAGAGACTGTGCCTGTTGCTGCATCGATCTACAATGTTAAACCTTCCTGCCCAGGGCAGCAGTGGCTGCCTTCAGCCAGCTGTGCGGTGGTGACAGCATGTGGTGTGTTGACCTTGGCTGAGAGCCAGGTACCCACCAAGTCGCTCTATCACTACCCCCTACTTTCCTAAGTACGACAAGGGGGAAGAGAATGAGATGAAAAGAGCCAGTGGGTTACGATAAAGGCAGTTTAATGGAAAAGCAGAAAAACAAAAAGCAAGCCGTGTGCACAAAGCAAACCAGAGATTTATTCTCTACTTCCCATCAGCAGGCGATGTCCGGTCTTTCCTGGGAAGCAGAGCTCCAATACACGTAGTGGTTGCTCAGAGGACATGCGTCTTCTCAAACAGATGCCTTCCCCTCCTCCTCCTTTTCTCTCCCTTTTATACTTGAGATGATGTCATACAGTGTGGAATATCTCTTTGGTCAGTTTGGGTCAGCTGTCCTGACTGTGTCCCCTCCCAAGATCTTGCCCACCCCATCTCACTGGAGTGGGGAAGATGTTGGAAAAACAGCCTTGGTGCTGTGCGAGCGCTGCTCAGCAGCAGCCACAACACGGGTATCTTATCAACAACCTTCTACCTCCCAATACAAAGCACAGCACTATAAGAGCTGCTATGGGGAACGTCAACTCCATCTCAGCCAAACCCAATACACAGCGTTACCACAGGATGCAGGCACCATTGATGTTATGCTTATGCAAACCTCAGGGAAAATCCTGCCTCCTGTGGAAAGCCCCAGACAGAAAGTCATAGCTGTGGTGTCCCAGTCTTTATCTTTTCTAGTGAAGCTTGGATATTGTGAAAAAGAGAGAAGCAGAATGCACAGAGATAGAAGGAACAAGGGGAGCTGAACTCGAGTCTGGAAGAGCAATTGAGTCACTTTGTCAATAGTTTAACACCGAAATTAGGCACCTGAGCTGAAGTCCTGATGGGCTGTTTTCTGTTTCTGGAGGTGCTGCTATCCTCCTAGCTGTCATTCTGAATAATGGGTAACCCTCCAGAGAACTTCCCAGTAGAGCTGCTTCCCCTGAATGGGTGAATGTGCCAGTATCAACAAAGACCAGCAAAGATCTGGAAAAACCCTGGAGCCAACTGGTATCCAGTTTTCATATGCTGATAGTGCTGCACATGAACATCATCTGCAGATGAGCTGCCCAGAAACAGACATGAGCTAGGGCAGCTGCACAAAATTATTATGTTAATCAATCATATTTTCATGATAATCCATGCCCCTAAGTATAGATAGAGAAAATAGGAGTATTTTGTTGCAAAATATTGAATAGGGTAACTGCAGCCATTAATCACAATTATACACAACAAAACCCATCAATTAATAATGAATGCCATGCTGTTGAAAGGTGTCAAGTTTAAAAGCCTGCCCCTGGAAGAGGTGATTGAACTGCAACCTTCACCTCACACACCTCAGCCCTGTTTCAGGTAGCATATTTCTAGGGATAAATGCATCCTCTGGTGCTATTCTCTGCTCCTCAACTGTCAGCAAGAGCTGACCTGGGCACCTCGCAGGCAGAAAATGAGACTCACTGACCTGTCTCCCACCTCCTTCTTCTAACCCAGACCTCTCCTATTTCCTTACTCCCTATGTCTTTTGCAGCTCCTAGACTTGTTGGCCGCAGAGGAACCTGCTGCATGGCACTTGCCCTGGTGCAGGATCGCACCACAGCCCCACCCTGCGGTGCCACAAATCACCTATTCCCCCCAGCCCCTTCTTCCCAGTGCTTCCTTGGTACATCCTTCCTGCCTGTGGCCTGAGAAATGCTCAAGAGAGAAAGACAGTCTAAACAGTAGGAGCACCTTCTCTTCTGCTCTTCCCCTTCAGCAACTTGACTCAGCATAAAGGCTAAATAGGGCAAATAGCTCTGCAGTAGAGAATAAAGCAGAAGAGAAATGTAGCGTTGTTAATGTTCCTGTCTTTAGCTGGATGGCACAAATTCCATCTTCGTGTCTCCACATCTTGAATTGCTTAATTGCCACATTTTTTATTTTTTAATTTTTTTTAATTTTTTTTTTTGTGGAAGAATAGTTCTATACAATCCTTCAATTTGCTGTGATAGAGCATTAAGGATCATAATGACAAAGATAGCTTAAGAATTTTGCTAGATGTGTTGCTCAGCATCTGCGACCTTGAAGTTTTAGTAAGAGTGATTTCATTTAAGGGCTGTAGGATAACATTAACACTAACTCTTACTTAGGATTGAAGGGGGAAATCATGATCCCTGCCTCATTTCAGACAGGTTATCGCACACCTGTCAGACGGTAAAATCTTTTGGCTGTTTCCCATTCAGGCTAGACACATCTCCTCATAGAAAGTTCCATTGTCTGTGATAGCACCAGGTTACTGTGCTGATCATACATCCAAAATTACTAATTTTAATATCAGGAACTTCAGACAGGTTCGTAGGTGTAGTGTCTTTCTCAGGAAGTCTGATGTCCATACTGTTTTCTAACACTACTGTATAAAACAGCCTATGATTGTGGTTGTTGAGCTGGTGGGTAAAACCTGCTCCTCCCCTGTTTTCTTTCAGTGTGAAGACCAGAAAGTGGAAATATTGTATGACACCCTAAAGCGAGTTGGTGACAGGTTTTCACAGTGCTTTCCACCATCCATTTCCCTGTCACTACATTCATCCAACAGCTACCTTGGCTTCTTCCTTGGTGACAGCCATGCAAATATCCTCAAAGAGTTTGCTCAGGCGTTTTCATCAGAGGCTTCAGCCCTGGCAGGTAGGAACAACATCAGAGGGAAAATGAATGGGTCATAGCACAAATTCTTAGGCATGGTGCTGAAAACATCTCCTGTGCCACCAGGGGAGCTTAGATACGTTTTACTGCCAGCAAGCACCTGTACTTCCTATAGGTTTGAAAGCAATATGGGTAGGGTAGCATGTTTTGGACTTTGAAAACGCACTGCTTTTATCTAGAAGATGAAAAAGTTGGCTGTGTAACTTGACAGGCCATCAATCGGGATATCCAAGATGGACAGGGATATGAAGCTCCCTGTTCCCAGATTACCATTCCCATGGTGCTCTGGCCCAGCCTGATGGCCTGACTGCATCCCTGAGAAATAAATCCTAATCCCTACTCTAATGACTTCCAAGGGAAACCGCATTATCAGTGGAGACTGAAGGGACACAGCCCCAGCATTGGCTTTGCATGGGGCTGTGCAAGTTCAGTACATCGCAGACTGGGAGAGGAATTCAAGCTCTGTTCACTTTTTTCTCCCAGTTAAAGCCAGGGAGCAAATCCAGTTCAGACTTTTGAATTATTTTGGCATTTTTAAAACCATTACATTTTGTAAAACCGTTATTCTGTGAAACTGTGATAAAATCTACTACTAATTATGATGATATTTCCTGCATCACGCAAAGCATGTAGGATAAAATAAGAAGAGACGCTTTGAATGACCTTTGTTACTATGTTGTGACGTGATTGTTTCACTCCTAGATTGCCATGTGAAGCCCTGCTTAAAGCAGCTGCACCTTACCTTGGCTCACAAGTTTTATCCTCACCATCAGAAGACTTTGGAACAATTGGCTAAACACATTAACCCAGGGGAGACCTGCCAGTGGGTAGCTGCTATCTACTCACGGGACATGCGTTTTGTGCATTACCAGGTACCGTCATCAGATTAATATAATCTCCCGAGCCCATGGTCAGATTTTTTGTTACAGTCATCTTGCCCTTTTCTTCTTTTTTTCCCCGATGGAGAAAACCAGTGCATTCACAGTACAGTGTTTCAAAAAGCATGGTTGTTTCCAGTATCTCTTTGCACAGAAGATCTGTTCTCATGAATCAGTAGAAGATACCTTTATGGCAGTCTGCTTGACCTGCATGTCAGCAAGGTCTAATTCCAAACTCTAGCAGAAGAATAAGGATCTTACTATAATATGAGAAAATGAAAGACAGGAAATTATGATTTTTGAATATTTGCTAGGATTTGTCAGATCACAACTTTGCAGCAAAATTCCATTCAGCAAAATTAGTTTTCTTAATTGTTACAGCCACGATGAAAACTGCCCAGATTAAATATCAGTGAGCAGGGCACCGTTCTCACTGAAGATTTTCTGCTAAACAGACTGTGAGTTAAAACCTGTCAACATTTTTCCAGTTTACATTTCCAAATTTAAATTACGATATGATCAACATTTTTTAGTCAGATCAGTATATCACCTTGTCACAAATCTCATACTGGATTTTGTTCACATTCAGGAGAGCTGCAAGTAATCACAAAAGTAGCTGATAACGCTTTTTCTAGGTTTGCTTTCAAATAAATCTGTACTATTTACAGGAAAGAAAGAAAGTATTTTTATGAAAACCAAGTGTCTATTTTTATACATACTGCAAATGCAGTAGTGTCTTCCTTTCTGTCTGATGAAGTACCATCGAAGAACTTGTTGCAGAGTGGAAAAATAATACCAGTTGCTGCATCCAGCAGGTAGCTGGAGAAGCATTCCTGAGCCACTGTGTCATGTGCAGCAGTAGGTTCCAGGCAGCAGTCTGACCCTGTTGTGTGTTCCTCCCCAGACGCTGAGGGTCCTTTTCCAGTATAAGCCCCAGAACATTGATGAACTCATGATCAATGCCGGGGACTTCATCTATGTTGACCCGACACAGCAGTCTGACGTGAGTGAAGGCTGGGTGATCGGGACCTCGCATCGGACCGGCTGCAGGGGTTTTCTTCCTGAAAACTACACTGAGAGGGCCAATGAGTCTGATACGTGGGTTAAGCACAGGTAAATTGGGATTTAACAGGTGCTGCTTTATGCCAGCTGCTTTCCCCACTGAGGAACCGTGGCAGCGTTCCTCCTCATCATGAGCTGTGTGCTGCCAGGCAGGAGCAGAAGGCAGTGTGGGCAGAGGAGAAGGATGTCCTGGAGCTCTGGGTGGGATGCTGAGACTTCTGAAAGAAAGGAGATAGGACACACATTCACACACACCCAGAGTTCATTAGTTCAGCTGCTTAAGCGATGACCGCTGTTCAACTCTAGAACAACCTGAACAACCTAATGAATTTTAAAAGACCGTGTTCTGCCGGGCAGGCTGAGCCTTCAGCCTGGCTCACTGCTTTCTTATTTTTTCTCATTTCAAGAGAAAAAACAAGTTAACTTGAAATGAAACCATGCAAAGGTTACTCCAACACCTTGAGCCCACCCTTGCATTGCTGATTTACCCTGTATCAGCAGGCATCTCTCTGGCTTTCTACCCTTTGCTCTGCAGCTGACAGTGTGGCTGATGCTACTTATAGATTAGAGTTGATTTTTCTAAGCAGGGAGATGTAAGTGCACTTCTTGCTGAGTCCTCAGAGACAGAGAGGAGAAAACCAGGTAGTATTTCCTGTTTGAGGGTTACACCCAAAATATGCCATCAGTTCATAATATTTTATCCCTTTTTTTTTTTTACTGGGCATATTCTAAATCAAGAGCAAAGCAATGAAGTGGATTGCAAATGTGGAAAAAATATTGAATGGACCATGAATCCTGACTTACATGTGCCTCTAGACAAAATCATGACTTAAAAATCCCTTCTTTTTCTGTGTCCACCCATCTGTGTGTGCGCGTTGCTTCTGCTTTTTCTACAGGGAATATGTTTTTGTAACAACTCCAAGATTCTTCACCCAAACTGAAAATAGACCTAATGAAAAGCTGAATGGAGAAGTCCATAATCCCAGCGTGTCAAGAAGTGTAACCGATGTACTTTCTCTTCAGGTAATTAATTTTTTTTTCTCTTTGCCATGTGCTTGTGCAGATATACTATTAATTAAAAGCATGTAGTAAATTTAATAGTAGCTTCATTTGTCTCCCTCAGGTTTTCATGTCATGTTGTAATGAACATATATATATATACACACACACACATACTCTCATACAGTATGTTGTATCTCAAAAATATTTTGTAACATATGTGATGTACATTAAGCTGCTTTCATAAAACTCTCTTCGTTCCTGTCATAATAGCACAGCATATGGTTTCTCTGTGCACAGCCTTACTGGGCGTGCCGTGCAGAGGTATGGCAACAGGTCTGACATGTGGTCTCAGGCAGGCACAACTTTCCATGACTTTCATATGCGTTCATAACATAGTAACTAGAGCAGAATTAGGCTCATTATTCACTGTTGCTTTTATGTCCAGATTCTATGGATGTCACCTTGGTGGTTTACATGGTTCTAGATCTTAGCACATTTTCTATTAGATCTTAGGACATCTTCCTTTATATTTGTAGATACATCTTTAAAACAAATAACTGCATAGAACTGCAGCAAGAGGAGAGCTAGCTGGTAAGGTTAGCAGCACTGATGGAATTACATTTTTGTCCCAGTTTCAAAATCAACATGTGTAATTTTTTTTTACCAGGTTTTTCACTGCTCTTCTTGTAGAAAGAGTAAAACAAATAAGGACTCTGTTTTTTTTACCTACAGCACATTTGCACCTGCACTGCCTTAGTGGCTCTGACTGTCATGGATGCCAAGACAGTCCTTCCAGTGCAGTAACAGGCAGCAGAAACCCCTCTGGGCTTGTTGACCGCACAGCCTCTCTTCTTGCTGTGCTGGGGGATAACCCCAGGATTCGTTTGTGATAACAGCAGACAAATTTGAGATGACCTTGAGGGAATTTCTGTTCTGGGAGCTCCCAGGTTGCTGCATGTACGACTGTAGGACAGAAATTTCTGCATGAGTCATACGTCCTTCCACTGCCTCTTGATTGTTCTTGGCCTCTCTTATGTAGCTCAGATCTGTGGCAGAGCTATTGCTTGGCCTGAGGAACATGTTTTGCAGATGTGCATATCTCTAGTTTAGAGTTTCCCCAGCCTCTGGGTTCCTCCCAAGCAGAAGAGAAAGACCACAAAACCTCAGTTTTAAACTTTCATCTTGTGACGGTTGGTTTGTGTTTCATGGCAAATGTGCAATATTTTTTAGCAGAATACACGAATATAAATCTCATATAACTTAAGAATTCTTGTCTCTGCTGATGAGGATACACATTGCTAACCTTAGTGCTGCAGCGGTAAGGCAGCGATGGGTTACTGTCGAAAAAGTTTGAAATCCTTTGACCTGTTCCTCCTTATCTTCTCACATGCATTTAATGTGAATTGTATACTCACCTCAAACTACTTAGAAGCAACTTGTAATTCCATGAAGTCTGAGTAAAAATGAGGCCTCAGAGGAGATCTGTGTTCTCTGTTGACTTGGCCACACAGTTATGAAAATGTAAAAGTAGTGTTTTCACTAAGAAAAGAAGGACAAGCTTGGTATTAGGCTTGATGTAGAAACAAGCATTACCACTTAAATTTTAGCTAGTTTCTCTCTTTTGTTTATATCAACTATATGATATTTATTAAAATTATCATTCCTTCCCACATTGGAATGAAAAGATCTGTTATCAGCACTACCTTTCACTAGTGTAAACACAGAGTTAAAACCTAATCTGTAGTCCATGAAGGTCAGCGATCTTTTTCGTTTTGCCTTCAGGAGACAGCCAGTCAGGCTTACTGTTGTCCTAAAGATAGGCATCAATTATAGCAGCTCCTTTCTTTCCCTCTCTGTGATTGTTATAAACTTCCCAGGACAGGTCCGCTGTTCCTTCCTCTGTCAGGCAGCATTCAGGAGTCCAGACTTTTCATGCACGTTATCAATAGTATCATAACAAAAAAAATTGGTTTTACATAGCTATCTCAGACTGCCACCCTGCAAAGAGGCGTGTTGGTGATGCGTCACGGGGAAAGAGTTGACCAGGTCTTTGGCAAATCTTGGCTTCAACAGTGCTTCACTGCAGATGGTGAGTAAGATAACGGGAGGATCTTAGCAAATCAGAACCAAAATCAA
Source organism: Baryphthengus martii (assembly GCA_013396935.1). Classification (NCBI taxonomy): domain Eukaryota; kingdom Metazoa; phylum Chordata; class Aves; order Coraciiformes; family Momotidae; genus Baryphthengus; species Baryphthengus martii. The sequence continues at coordinate 199,811 of VWZK01014014.1, read as the reverse complement.
TTAACCCCAGTAACGGATACAAGAGATTCAGTCTCCTATGTGTAAATGTAAATACTGACACAAAAGAGTGAGTAATGTTGCAACTCAGACACAGAACTGCACTGTTTTATCCTGTATGCAACTAGTTCATAATGTCCTAAAGTCCTGCATGTTTATGCTGGATTGTCTCTGCAGAACAAGCAAAGTTCTTGTGATACTGACAGATGTGTGTCTTGCTGATGGGTGTACAAATCACAAAATCTCTACCACTTGCTACACAAGGTGGTAGTCATCAGATCCCTCCACCTCTCCACATTTGAGTCAGAATCATAGTCTGTTAATCAATCAATCTTCATCAGTCAAACCTGGGGAAGAACAAAACCATGATGGAAACAAGATGTCAGCACTCACCTAAATTAAAAGCTGAATTTCTTGGCCCTCTCAAAAAAAAGTGTGCTCTGAGGTGAAAAAAACTGACCCAGAACAGGGAAATATGAGTCAGGAGGAAGGAGGGGAACAAGAAGGTGGGAGTTCAGAAGGGAGAGCTTTATGCTGAAAGTCTCCTTTGTTATGCTGGAGATCTCTTATATTAAGTGTGGAAAATCCACATTAAATAATGAGGGTGGTACCTTTTCTGGCTGCCTAATCAATTCACTGGTTTCATTTTTCTTCAATGGAAATGTTGGGGTTTGTCATTTTGTCAATGGTAAAACAATACTGATAACAAAGTGGATTTTTGTTTCATTTGAAACACACAAAGCAGTATTCTTACAACTTCCTGTCCTCTTTCTCCTCCTCCCCCATTTGCTCCTTCAGAGCTTACAGAAGAGGTGCTGTTCTATTATGACAGGTGATTTCCCAAGCCAGTTTTGTGATCTTAAAATGTGAACCCTTTAAGGCAACAGCAATCACCAAGTTTTTTTTCATCAGTGGAACACTATGTCTGCAGTACTAAAATAATCCTGTAGGCATCTGGGTTCAGGCATTGTCCCACAATCCCTCAAACTGCTCAGTTTGCACAATCCCTCAAGCTGTCTCCTTGGCATGGTCTCAGCTGGTGGTGATCTCTCCCACATGGTTTCCAGGGAAGGTCTGGGAAGACCACAGACCAGAATTGGTACCCAGTGGACAGACGGCCTAGGTGTTTGAGGTAGAGGGAAGAGAGACTAGCTCCTTGGGCAGATGTCCTGCTTCATCAGTTGCCTTCGCGGCCAGGGAATTGGCCTTGGCCTGTTTCATTTGCACGTTGAGATGTCACTCTGGGCTGAGTTTTCAGAACCAGCCGTCCAATCATCCAGAAGAAATGTTATAATGAAATGCCACCTGTGCATTCAGCTGCTGCCTCCCTTGTGCCATGCCAAAATGTCACACCTCATTGCAGGAAAATACCACAGAGCAGATCTCAACTTCCCTTCCACTCTGCCGAAGCGGAAAGACGGTGTGAAGCATTTTGAATACGATCCTCCTTTATCTTGCTGTGGTATTTTCCAGTCAAGGCTTATAGGTAAGCTGGATAATATCCTACTGCAAAAGCTCATACTTGCAGTAGAAAAACTTCCTAGAGCACTCGTTGTGGTAACACTTCTCTATGGGCAAGCACTGCAAGATATTTTTAAACAGTAGAGAGTAGGGAGGGTTGTTCATCTCTGAGATCCATTTTGCCAGTTTCTGGCAAAGGAAGTCAAAAGAAAGAAGCTGCAACAAGACCTGTGCCCCACTGCTTGTCTGCAAGGGACTAATGTCTTACGCAGTTGTTACTAACTAGACAGCGAGCAGCAAAAAGGCTGTCCGAAGGAAGCAGCTTCGTGTTCAGCAGAGTGTGGTCACATCAACACAGGTACCTGACAGCTGGGTAGTATGGGTTAGTCCGCCTCATTTCACCAGATGAAATTATTTCTGCTCCCTGAGCAAGTGTGCCTGACTGTGACAATGCAAGTCTGGTGCAAATGCTTGCCTCTGGTGATTCAAATATATGGAGACAGCCAAATGCCTAACTGCTGTTTGCAGATTTGGAGTGAATCTCCGGTAATTATCTTTCCAACATTCACTTTAAACTTGCTGTTGCTACTGGAATGAGCTTTCTAGTGAGCTCAGTCAGTCAACAGAGTGAAAAAAAATTAACAGAAAGGAGCTGTCAGTGTATTTACACCTAGTGAATGAAACTGAAAAGCTCCAAGTCATTTTTTGCAGAAAGTATTTTGCAGTAATTTCTCATCTATTGCAATTTATATAATAGCAACTCACTTCGCTGTTCTTGTCCAGGGGAAGCTCTGCTGGACCAGGAGGCGACAGTCAGCTACGTGTACTCATCACCTGCTCTATGCTGCATACAGACTGCTCAACATGTACTGCAAGGTAAGGCAGCAAAATCGGCCAGGTGTTTTTGCCATGGTGAAAATGCTTTTGTCAAACTTCCGTGAAATCTCTGAGATGAGTAATTGAGAAGACGTTCAACTTTGTGGTTATTTGTTGTTCTTTTTAAGCAGAGAAGATAAGGTGGTTTTGTCTATCTGGTAATACAGGCAGTAATAAGACTGCCATCATGTGTATGGTCTGCAGAGTGTGATCTCATTAACTCTAGCCCTCAGTAGGTAAAACAGAATCTAAAGTTATGTGAAAGAGCATATGAAAGAGATGAATTCAGGCTGAATTCATCATTAGTAGCTGCTCAGCAAATCACCACTGCCACCTCTTCCAGAAAATAAACCGAGCCAAACAGCAGATGTTTTCGGTGCTCTATTTATGTGAATCAGGGAAGATAACATTCCCCCCAAAACATTTGCCTTTGCAAGCCAAACTGTTTGAATTCCTTCATATTGCAGAGCCTCTTTCCTTCTCTCTGACAGGTCTGTCAGAGGTTCATAGTTCATGACCACATTTACATCAGAATTACCATGAGAGTGCATTTCTTCTGGGGACTAGTGCCACTCAGTAAGCTCTATTGAGAAAAATCAACAAAATAATGTGTCTTTTGACAAGATAATCCCATTTCTAACACTGTAGGACAATTTATTGCCCCACCAAGGAGCACTGAGCAAAATGGTATATAAAAATGTTTAAAATATTTCTTGTCTAAAGTTTATTCAGGTTGAAACATCACTGAGGTCTTTTCTTCTGTTCTCTTCTGTACCTTGCAGAACATCACAAGAGATATAATAATAATAATAATAATAATGCAAGAATTTGCAGTGCCTTAACATTAGTCAAACAAGAATATAATGTTGGCTTCATTTATCAACACAATCATCTTTTGTTCAGCAATAAGTAATTCTTTTACATTAATGAAAACATTACAGAAAACAAGGTAGAATGTGCAGCACGAGTGAAACACTCCAGCTGTATCTTTCACTTCTTAATATATATTTCTTGGTTTTGCAGGGCTTAAATTAGATCAAAAAGTCAAAATCAGGGTGGAACCAGGACTCTTTGAATGGACCAAGTGGGAAACAAACAGAGGAATTCCTAGCTTCATGACTGTGACAGAAATGGCAGAGGCCTCTTACAAAATAGACACAAGTTACAGGTAATTGCTCTGTAGCTAGCTGTTGAAGTCATATATTTTTTTTTCGCTTTAAGAGGTATCTCTTAATCTTTTCATTTGTCATAAACCATTATGAACACTGCAAAAAAATGGGTGATTCTGATCAAGTTCAAGTCTGTTCCCAGAATATGATGTGCTGCCAGCTGTCTTGCACCGAGAGTCAACTTTGTTTGCTGCTCTTAGCAGACACTTGTGTGCGCTTGGGAATGTGTGTGCCCGCAGCACACGGGTGCGCTTGAACACAGAGAAACATCCAACACTTGTGTATTGGACCAGACCTGCTTTGGTGTCCCCTTCAGATCTGCTGGCTCAGGCTCATGGTTTGTCACATGCAAGCCTTGCTGTATTAATAGGCCTTAGTGTCAAGTACCAGGAGGTTTGTTTTTACCTTTGGCTCGTGTGAAGCACATTTTAGACATGTGAAGAATAACCCGTCAGGTAAATAACATGCTAGTTTTCAGCAACATAGAAGTGTGACTTTAGCAAAGGTTAGTAAGCCCTTTGTTGAGCATCTGCAGGGCAGCAGCAAGAGGTCTGCCCCATGGCAGAGGGTGAGCCCAGGCTGCGAGGAGTCACAGAGCACAGCTGCACACCTGAAACATTACTCATTTGTATCACTGAAGCAACAGCTACAAGAGAAAAGGAAAGCAAGGGGCCACCTCCATGCACCCCAGTGCAGAGCCACGTAAGGTCTGGGAAGTTAGGTGAGCTAAACATGACCCAGCTGTCCTCCTGGTTTGGGGGCAGGCAGGATAACAGCGTTTCACTACAATTGATGTTTGTGCCAAATTCGGTCAGGAAGGACGGGTTTTTTTGTTTGAGGTGCTCGAAGGTTAATACTTTGCTCAGCGAGGATTTTTGGGGGCCCTCACAATCTGGGAGGTGATGCCTTCTCTGAGTGCTTGCAAACCACAGCAGGGCAGGAAATGATAAACCTCCATTTCAACCTAGCTTCTCATTTCAACCTAGCTCCTCATCTTGCTCACAAACCAGCCTGCTCTGTGTTCGCAGTGCACAGCCAGATCCAGGAAATTACTCAGCTATTAAAAGCGAGGGTCTCTGGGGTTTCCCACATATACATGAAAGGGGGAAAGGAAATTTCTCATGTCTTAATGCATTTCTTACAGCCAAGAAATTGTCTTCACTTGAAATAGCACAAAGAAAGAAAATCCTTCATTTTCTTGGGTCGTAGTGCTTTCTGGTGTGTTTTACTGCCGTCAGACTGTTTTCTGTAGTTTTTTCGGTACAAAATCACTTGACTCGAAAGAAAGCGTGCAAATGCACAGCAGTGAGAAATCCAGAGGGGAAGCTCTAGAGCAATGCTAACTACCTCACTAGCAGCCTTCTTGTTGGTAGAAAGAAGGGAACTCTCAAGACAGTGATTTTCCATCTTAGATAGCCCATGTCAGAGTGGGGCAGTTGTTTACAGAAAAAAAAAAAGAACATCCTGTATTGTATCACAACACATGGCTGTTTGCCAACCGTAGCTGTGAACAATTCCCATTCCTGGAGAAGACAGATTAAGAGGATGACATGAAAAATAGAAAATGTTTGGGGAGGTTTTATTCTGCTGCCAAGAAGTCCTGATCAAGCATCAGCTAAGTGGGTAGATATCAAAAACGGGAGCCTGTTGAAAGGCAGGAAACAGCTGTGGTCCTGATGCCTATTTTGCCTGTACTACAGCACTGGGAAGGCTGTCAGGGCCTCCCATCATCAAATATTTGGTGTTTTCAGCTGCTTATCCTTGGCACTATCAGCCACCACTTATCAGGGCCCTGCAGGCTCTTCCTCACTGCCACCAGGATGGGGCAGCTTGCAGTCCTTCTCCCAGGACTGGACAGAGCTGGTGTTCGGAAAGCTGCTGCAGAGGCTTGGGATAGGTCTGTGCAGGGTGCGTGGCCGTGGGGCTGCGCTGATTCACAGCAGTCTGAAGATCTGGCTCTTAAACCTTTTTTATTCAATGCCTGGAGATTCTTGGCATATAAAAGAAAGAAAACCTGATCTCAGCAGAAAAAGTGGTGCATTGTGATTAACGTCCATGGAAACATTCTTTTTAACTCTAGGAGTTAAAGTCTTTCCTACCTATATGTTCAGCTAATGCAGATATACCTCATTTGTTGTTGATTTTGATTTGATTTCTTTATTAAGGAGCATAACACTGAGGCACCACATCTTGAAAGCATTGACATCTTCAGTGTCCCTTCTTGGTTTGAACTTAAGCTGGGTGGCTTTGCAAGTCTGCAGTCCATAGCTGGGCAGTGGTCCTTGTCAACACCATTGATCAAACCTTAATCTTTTCTTAGGCATGAATCTTACTTTAAATAATCTCCACTGTAAACTACAAATTATATTAAACCATAGTTTTCCCCGCATCTGGTGCTTTATGAGCTATGAGATTTAGCTATAAAACTTAATGGAAATTACTGTGGGGGAAGCTAATGCTCCATGCAAGATGAGGTAGCGGCATGTCAGCCAAGTCAGTAGATAAACCTACATCCTTTTAACCAAGTGTCTTCTCTCCAGTGTAGTCATTCAATAGTGCTAACTGTGTCCCAGTATGCATCTAGATTAACATATTTGTGATTTTATTGTCAGGGGTAATTTCCCACTCTCTTCTCTTGTGCCATCGGAAAGTTATGAAGAATATATAAGCAGAAGCTCTGCGGTTATAAAACAGGTCATCACTGCCTGCCCCAGCAAAGGTAATGGTTTCAGATCTCTGTATATTCTGTCAGACACCTCCAGTAACAGGAACTGGCCAAGATTTGCCAACAGAAATACATTTAACATGAGGTGTTAGCATTGAATAGAACTTCAGGTAGACTCTCAGTCCTTGTCCTGGGGTACACTAAATTAAAATACCTATGAGCTATAGGATAGAAATGAAAGATCAAAATTAAACAGAAGACAGTAGACTCAAAAATTACAAGAGTATACTTTTGCTTGGTCCTTCTGCATTGGGATGCAGCTCAGTATAAGATAATATACTTTTCTGGAAAGCTTTCGTTTTCTCTTTTTCTAGTGAATGTTTTCTCTTATTAGCTGATATGCTTATAACTTGCCAGATTTTTTCTGACCCAATACATCTCACCACATTATCAAAGAGGTCTGCAAAGATGAACAGCCCTAAAAGAGCCTCATACCCACCAGGAGATGAGTATGGGGAACCTGACAGTCCAGCAGTCCTCTTACTACTTTTCTTTGCTTTTTCTGGTGTATTAGGTGTCATCCTCATTGTGGGCCACGGCTCTTCCTTGGTGTCTTTCACTCGACCCCTGATAGGGCTCCCTGCCAGAGACAGCAGTGACTTTGTCCAAGCAGTACGAAAGGTAAGAGTCTTTTCTCCAGCAGGAAGCTTTCTTTTTGTTTTACTATACTTTTAATAAAGAGTCTACTTATGCGGTGAGGCATGTGTAACTGCATGCTAACACCAATGGTGTTCAGTTTCTCCTTACAAAGGGAATCTCATGTAGTTTTAGCAAAGCATTGGAGATCAAGAGAAGGATTTTCTCCTGGTGAACAGTATGTGAGTAGCAGCTAAGTCTTCGGGGATTTCCATCCAACTCACCTGGAAAGTAAATGCCAGGTAACACTTACAGACAAGAGGCACATTCAGAAATCTCTGCATCTGGAACTAGCCTCCTTCCTTTAGAAACAGAGCTAAGAGCCTTCCCTCCCTTCCCCATGGTGTTGTGAGCATAACCTGCAGCTACATTCAGCAAGTCACTCTTTAAGAAATTGTGGGTTTTTGAGTCACTGTTAAGTTCACAACTTTGGTGCTGAATGAAGGGAAGAAGGGTTTTATCACCTACACAAGTAGGGCCTGCGCTTGAGTCTTGGTCACTAATGCTTTATTTTAATTCTGTTTGTGCATTATCACCAGTGCAGAATTCTTCACCCCAGGTTTTCTTACCATCTGCCTTGGTATGACCAACCAGAGATATATTTTTACTGCCACTGTTGATGCACAAGGAGGAGTGAATATTATCAAATTCAAGTACGAATGTAGGATGGCGACACAAGTTCATCTTTCAACCCACAGGCCTTCAATCTGTTTTCAGTTCATTTCAGAAGTGGCAAAATGTCCTGGTCTCTCCTCCAAAAATAGTTTCAGGGTCTGCTCTCTTCTGTAGCAAAGCCCCCTCTTTTGTGTCAAAGCAATGACCCTCCTAGTAACTCTGCTGGTGACTTCCTTCCTAGATCCCTTTGCTGGGCATGTGTTTCTGTGAAGAGCTGAAAGAGGAGAACAAATGGCACATGGTCAACCCACCAGTGAAGACGTTAACTCATGGAGCAAATGCATCATTTAACTGGAGAAACAGTATTGTGGAAGATTAAAAGGCCAGCTCTGCCTTTGCAATTGTCGAACATCAGCCAAAGACAGGTTATGGGCCAGCACAGTCCAGTGATTCATCCAGAAGACTTACAGAGGCTGGGAATTGCTGTCTCTGAGTTGTCAAAGCACAGAAAAACACTTCTGAGTTTGGTGCCTGAGTTTTGTTTGAAGGAACCTAGGGTACTGGCATGTAAGTGAGAAATAACTCTTCTTGTGGTGAAGGAAGTACCTTTTAACCTTTTCTAAGAGTAGCAACATTTAATAAACACGTAACTACCTGATTATAAATTCCACTGCTAACAGCACTGATGTAGACAATGTTGCATTTTCCAAGACCAAAATACATGCAGTAAAAACTGCTTTTCTTGCACTTGGATATTTTTAGAGAAGCAGAGGAACTGGGACTGAAAAAAAAGTCACATCCTGCCCGAAGAGGCGACCAGCTTTACCTAAAGCCACTGGATTTCCTGTTCACTCTGTCAGTTCTGCAAAAGCAAATACCACACTGACTATTTATTTACCTCTTCTACAGAGGAGATCCATTTTCTAACACAGTAGCTCCCGATTCAGCGATTTCTGAGTGATACATATTTCATAAGGGAGTACATCATTCTTATTTTCAAGGAGACTGAACTGATTGCTTTACTGTTGCTGGAACGAAGAAAGATATCCTGTGGTACTGTATCGGTGACAAAACCATGACGTGAGCAACTCTGCCCGCTGAGCATTTCCAGAGACGGCACTCACAGGACAACAGCTTTGCTTTGTGCTATTCCATGCCAGATTGTATAAATGGTGACACACTGACCAAATGGCTCGCTCAAAAACTCTCTGTAGCTCTTCTCTTGGTAATTTGTTTAATTAAGGGAATGTAGCCCTAAAATTTGATGCACAAACAGGAGCATGCCTTTCCACAGTCTTCTCCTTTCTAATTTTCCTTTCCAATTATCCTCTCAGGTATCTACCTCTGGGAAACCACAAGAGTTTCTTTTAAAGATGGAAAAAGCTGAGATTTCTCTTTCTCTGTTAGCATGACTAAAAACATTTTCATTTTCACTATTCATCTCCCTGCTCCTTCTTGACATATCTCTGCATGCATGCTGTTAGCCACCTGGGCATGCGGTAGAACCCATCCAACATTTGGGCTTTGGGGCTAAGAGATATCTGACAAGCACCCTTATCTGTTAGTGTGGAGATTTCATATCTCAGTCTTGCACCTGAAATGATTGATTTTGACTTTCCAGCTCTGGTGAAGTTGCTTGAGCTTTGCTGACAGCACTGTAATTTTAAACTGAAAATCAAAGGTTCCAGGGCCAAGACAGGAGCTCTTTAGTTAGCAAGCAATGCAAGGAAGGTATAGAATTGCATCACCAGTTGCAGCTCAGGTGTACGAGATGGAGGGTTACAGATGCAGCCCCAGTAAAACATAAAATGCCCAAGTGCCATCACAGCCTCTTTTTGCTCCAGGGGAGCTGGACACCACTGCAGCGCTGAGAAGATTGTGACTGGGTTACTTCACATCTTGCCCCATCACAAACTTGGTGTCAGCTGAGAGGGGTGGGTGTGGTGAGAGATGATTTTACACTGAGCCCCAAAGGTAGTGACAAGGCTCCTCTGTGGTCTTCAGGGAGGGCTGTGGGTAAGCTTGTGAGGTATGGAGTTGGCACTAACTGACAAGAAAGAGAAAAAGAAAACTTCCTTCACGAACACGAGTCTTCAAAGTCACTTAAAAGACTGGTCATTTTTAAAGAATTAGTGACATAAAATATCAAGCGCTTTCATGAGAAACTTTCCTCTATCTTTTGAGAAACAATGTGAACGCTCTTGCATATTAATCCCAGATTGTGCTGCAGATATGATTGGGTTAAGAATCAGGATATTCTTTTAAAATACCAAAATGCAATACCAAATGACATCTCTCCCTTCACCCGGTGACATCAGAATTATTGTCAGGGTGGGTCTACTGTGAAAAAATAACCCGTAAGAAAAGCATCAACTCCTTTCTTTGAACTGCTTTCCTATGCTGCTGTCATTGAGTACAACATGGCAACAAGACACACCTCTCTCTGCTTTTCACTCCTTTTGGTCTGCAGAAATAATGTAACTAAAAGCCAGTTTATAGCACTTTAATCCTGTTATTGTCCATCAAGTTCCTATCCAAAACAAGTGTATGCAGGCTGCCCCAGTGGCAGGTGTCGAGAAGGGAGAAGAACACAGCTGGGGGAAGTGTCTTCTGCAGCTTAGGGGTATGTGGAGGAAATTCAACCAGCTTATCCAATCTCAGCATGTAAGCGAAAGGCTCATAGAGCATGAACAACACTATTTGCAAACTAAATATGCTTAATAGGCACATTGCTAAGACACTTGAATAAAAATTCCAGTATGCTTTTCTTTTTTTTTTTTATTTTCAATACCGATGCACTCCAATGAATTTAACTTCAGTGAATGCAATGAATTAAACCTCAGAGCATGGGGGAAAGAGAGTTTGAGGTCTTAAATATTTCTCTCGTGGTGATTTCTAATTCAGACAGTGCTGAGCAGCTGAGGATAAATGCTTAATTGCAAAATACTTTCTTTTACTTATAAATACTTCTCTATTTCTACCACCCAAATCAATCGAATAGAAAGAATAAGCAGCAGAAACTGCAAGCCATGGAAACTGTATCTCAATCTTAATAATAAAGGGGTAAGGACAAGCTCTGCTATTCACAAGGACCCTGCTTTTGGTTTCCCTGGGTCCCATATAAGCACAGGTTCACCTCCAAAAAGCACTTTTTAAGATCAGAGCTGAAATTATATCTTTAATATACAAGGATTCTTAATTGTAAAATCTAGTGCTTAGAGGAAAGAGAGAGAATTTCTAATGTGTTGTGCTCATAATATAAAACTAATCACTGAACACAGGTGAAAGGAAGAAAATGTCCTTGGAAGCTTCAAAGTTACTTTTGTAGTAAACAAAGAAATAGGAAATTCCTTTCAGGTTTCTTGATTTTTTAATGCAGCTTCAAAAAATAGATGCTGCTTTACTCTGTTGTGATTTTTTTTAATTAGACCTATTGCATTACAAAGTTATGTACTTTAATAGATGCTTTTAGTACTATCCAGAGAATATGAATGTTTTGCTTCTGTCTTAAAACTTGAAAATATACATTCTTTTGATAAAGACCTAGAAGGAAGTTAATCTGTGGTGACACCTTGTGGGAAAACACAACCTCAGATTCACATGACTAAATAAGATCTGATGTGATTAAGGGACAGGGAGGAGGGGTAGCATTTTTTTCAAACAAGAATGCTCCTTCCATACACTTTAAAAGCATAATAAAAATAGAATAATGATAGATAATAGAATATAGACATTTATAATAATGTTTGGGACTACTTTTACACATAATTGCTTGGGGAGACACTTGAGTCCAGCTCTTTTGAAAAGCAAAATAAAAAAATGCTATGAATGTTTTGTTCCTGATTGGAATTCCCAAAGCTTTTAGCTCGTGCCAGCATTCATACTGGTGCAAGGTGAATGTGCAGTTCTTCTGACTCAGAACAGTAGTTATTTCTAGTCATGTTGCACAATTTTAAATCATCGGCCAAGGAGTAAAGCAGTTGAGCAGACTTTTTTACTGTCTCCTGAGAGCTTTGTTATTGAAATGCTCCAAAACAAAAAGAGATTTTTTGAAAAGACCATATGCGGCTGTTTCGCGTGAGTTCGGAAGAAGGTATAGGTCTGATCTTGATCTTTTAGTGCTTTCTTTAAGGAGAGATTAAAAATTAAAATTTTCATGACTCTTTGAACTCATGAGCAGCATGAAAGCTTTGAAGAAATGAAATATTGTACTATGGGGAATAGGAAGGAGTGAGTGAATCATTGCATTTTACAGTCCAGTTTTTTGTGGAGATCACAAAGGGTCTGGAGTGCACTCCAGGGCTCTTGATTCTAATACCTAGTTAGAAGAAAAACTTGGAGAAAAACTGTACAGAACCTTCAAATGGGATGTCTCTGAGCTTCCTGTGTTCTCAGGGAGGATACAAAGGAGGCAGCATCTCCTACCTCTACAGATGCAAAGAATGAAAACAAAACCAGATGTTAAAGGCATTTAACCTGATCCACCTGAAAGTGCCTCCTTAATGGAACTATTTGTGTAATTAAGTGCTTCAGAAATCAGGGCTTAAATCTGTAGCATCTTGGTGTTCAGATACTGCTGGGAGTAGGGGGCAGGGAGCAAATAGAGAGAGGTGCTACTTATATACATATGCTTTTTAATTCACAGTAGGAATTTCTGTTGCAAATCTGTTTATGAAAATTCATTAATCCAACCTTGACAGAACACTCTTAAAATGCAATTATCTTATTTCTGTCTTTTAAAGCTCAGTTGTCCCTGAATTGGTCTGATTACTAAGATATCATTTCCCAGATGTTCTGCCAGGTTTCTTTTGCCACGCATGTTCTAGAAAGCTGGATAAATAACACACAGAAGTAAAAAACTCTATGTGCAATATAACCTATTATCTAGTACCAACTTATTCAAAAGAATCTTGCCCAAGCATCACTCTTTATACAAAACAGCAAGCTAGATGCATTTAAGAAGTGGAGTTTTGTGGTCTCACAGAACTTGTGCCAGGAAGTTGTTAATTTACCACACACTGTGGTATTCTGTTTAAAGTCATCTGGTACATCACTGTACTTGAGGATGATTCAGAAACTGCTCCAGCACATGAGAATAATTGTGCTGTTAAAAAACAACAACTCTAAAGAGTCATTTGTAGAGATATCCCAGACAGTATGACATTGTGATCAGCAATAAAAGCTGAAGGAAGAAGGATCTTTACGATTGTCTCCCTCATCCTATTGCGTGGGGCTTAGCTGCCTGCTGGGGTTAAACCATGACAGGTACATACATGAGGGAGTTACTGAATCAATTATAAAAGCAATTTCATGTCTTCTTAATCTATTTTCTTCCTCTAACCCTTGAATTCTGACGTGATTTCTAATTTGGTAAAAGTCCCCAGGCTGAACATGTTTGAAAAGTACATGGCCATTTTAAAACAACCTACCTTACACTATATAACAAATTTATTTGCCTTTGAAAGGGGCAAAAAAAAATAAAACATGGCCTGGTGGAACTCTTCCAGCACAAATTTCCTAGAAAAGAGGAACAATTCATGTTCCACTGCATGTGGAGTCCTTCTAGGAGAGAAAAGGCCCCTCTAGTGCAAGATTTCCCTTCTGCAGTCCCTCAAACTTGCAGGAAGCGAGAACTCATAAAATTTGACAGAAGGGATATTTTCTACATCTTACACACACAGAACATAGTGGTCTGGAAAATGGCATGAATTTTTTCAGCATGAAGTGGATGAAAGAGAGGAAGGCTTGTTTCATGCAACAGCTCCAACAGGTCTTTGTTTCCTTATCATCTGTGAATGTAAAACGGACCTCTCTCTGAAAGTGTTTAAAACATTTGCATCTTCAGGTGGAAATAGATGCACTCCAAGACCTTCTTGGTATGAGAAGAATTTGAGAAGCCCAGATGGCTCCTTTAGCTGCAACAAACCCTTGGGGAACAAGTAGCTCTGCAAGTCAGATGGGACAGGGTCTCCACATGTTTTTCTAAGACGTGGAGCATAGATACTCACAGCACCATTTTTCATATACAGCTTTATATGTGGGAGAGAATTTCCTGACTCTTATCCTCAAACTCATCATGTTTTATTTGTCATTAATACACTAAGGTCAAGTTAGAAGGAGCTGCAAACAACCTACTGATCTACGGAAAAATATCTCTGCTCATGGCAGGGGAGCTGGACTACAAGATCTTTAAAGGTCTCTTCCAACTCAAACTATTCTGTGATTCTAAGGCAAGAAGCTGGGCAGTTAAACCAGTATTAGATACTTAAGTTTAAATGGTCTAATATTTTTAAGTAATACTTATACCAACTTTGGAGTACACTTTGGACACCAGAGTAATAATCTGTGGATGAAAAGTTGGAGGGAAAGCTTCAAAGCCTTAAGTTCAACCTCATATACTTCCATTCAGTAAATGTTTGTTGTTTTTTTTACTTTATTTAGGAAGAGGTCTGAAGAATGACTGCTTTAATGCTGTCTAAAATGGTCTCTTCATTATTGAAAAGAGGCAGAAGGGTGATAGAGTCTTAGCATACCTTTGTGCAACAAGTTTTGGCACAAGTTCCTCCCTCTCCAAGACCGGGCTGCAGAAACTACTGTTTACTAGTTTTCAGATTATAGTTAAAGTATTTCTGGAAAACACAGTGAAATTAAATGTATCCTCTGACAAAGGCACCAGTGGCTTCCAAAAGGAGCAAGACGTCTTCTTGAAAGCACTTTTGGCACATTAGAGACTTCTAGATGCTCCTACCTGTTCTTGATTGTACTCCAGACAGGATGCACTTTTTGCAGGTACACCACTGGAGGTCACTCATGTACTAATAAAGAGACAGTACCGGCTGCTGCAGGATAGAAGGCAATAGCAAACACTGTGCGAATATTTCTCAATTTTACAGTAGAATATAATAAAAGTAGCAAGTAAACGATTTTTAAGGGGTTTCTTTTATAAAATATTAGTGAGCAAAGTTTGCTTTGATCTAGCTGCATTAAAAATGGAAGGGCAGCAATTCTCTGCCAAATAAAGCAAAAAGAGGAAAAGATAACCACCTTTAAAAATACCCGCTGAAGTCACAATCGGTGTGACAAAAAATTACAAACAAAATGACATGCAAGACAGGAGGGTGCTGGAAAATTTTCGCAGCCTGACATTTCTGATAAAAGAAAAATTGCAGGAAGGCGTAATACGCTCTATTTATATGACTTGTTTCCTCATCTCTATTTTTTTGTTAACCCATTTTCAACCTTTTCAAACTCCTGGGCATGCCTTTGCTGAAATTCTGAGTTGTCAAGAAAAGGGACTTGTTAAAATGTTTCCTCTTTTGCCCCTAAACTAAAAATTCTGTGGGTCTTGTTTCAGTAATATCAGTACAACATCTCTTATCCCAGCTGGGTCAAAGCCAGTTACTTTATTCACCTGCAGAAGAGGAGAAAAAGATCTGTCTGTGGCACTTAGTGCTTGTACAATACTTTGTGCAGCTCTGCATTGCTCTGTACTTTTAATTTACTATTAATATAATGCCATTTGATTCTGGTAGCTTCTAGGAGAGTTCTGCAGCTGCTGTCTCCTGCTATCTGCTTCCTGATTGACAGGTTCTTGATTTAAAAGGAGATGCATGTTTAGTAATTAACTACCTGCTAATTAGGAGGTGGTGGACTGTTTCTTGTCTGCTGTGTAAGGATGCTTGTTCAGCTGGGCGATGGGAATACATCAAGCAGAGCTTTTGGTAATTTGTATGGGTGCTAGAGAAAGCCAGAAAGTCTTCTCCGAACAGTGCAAAACTGCACAACACCAATGTTGATGAGCTACTGGGCCTGATTTGCAGGAACAGTGAAGAAAGTAACCTCGACACATCAGTGCTGACAGTTTAGACATGGCCTGGGCAAGAAAATTTTGTGTCTGTGGCTCTAATGGTCCCGTGGGTGATGAGTTACTCTCCTGTGAGAGGTACGTAGCAGCCCACGTGCTGTGTGTCTAAGGATTTGCAGAAGGAGGTGTGCAAACTATTCACTATTAAGGAGGGTAAATAGAATATCAGCAGGGACTCCACAGAGCTGAGAGCCTGAGCCTCAAGTGGAAGGATGTTTAGGGGCTGTGCTATATGGAACACTGGATGGGGACTACCCTGAAAGAAATTGCTAAGGTTTATGATTTTTGGTGGCAGGAGAAATGTTCCTCCTCCCTGTTGAGACCTGAATGGAGAGTTGGTATTGAGCCCTAAAAGCCATGGGAGGGGTACAGATGCTGCTAAGGAAAGTTTCAGAGCCAGCTATGCCCAGCTTGAACATCCACAGCAAGTGGTAGCAGTTGGAGATGCCCTTCTGTAAGGAGTAAAGAAACCTGTCTGCTCACCAGACATGCTGTCCTGGGAGGCTTGCTGTTTGGTAGATGTCCAGATACTGGGTGTTGTAGAGAGATGGCCAAAGCTCATGTGGCCCCATGACTGTTACTCCTCATGGCTCATCAGTCTGACCACCAGTGATGCTGTTGAGGGACACTTGGAGCAAAACAAGAGTAACTGCCGGACTCTGGATGGCAAAGGACATGGAAACCCATAGGATGTCCTCTTGATTCTCCATGGGAAAAGGTCAGGTAGGAGGGGACACAAACCTGAGAGGTAACAACCAGGCACATGGCTGCTGCCTTAGGTAGTTTCGGCTTTCATCACCACAGGTCCTCGTGGAGGAACAAGGAAATCTAACAAAGTGGAGTAAGAGTATCTTTGCCAACAGGTTTGCAAAAGTGGTGAAGAGAGACTTAAATTTGATACCTTGCAGCATGGTGATAACTGCATACAGTAAGGAATGAGGTTTGGGGGTGGTAAGTAAATAGGGCAGGGTGATGGGAGCAAGATACTCCTTGGGAAAGACAAAACAAGTCAAAAGGGAGCCTACCATAAATATATGTACACAAATGGATGCAGTGGGAAACAAAAAGGAGGAACTAGGAACCGCTTTGTGTGCAGATGCAAAACTGAAACATGGTGGGACAGCTCACATAACTGAAGCTCTTCAATGAATGAAGGACTCATTAGTAAAGACAGAAAGAGAAAATGAGGAGAGTTTTCCTCCATGTGAAGAAGCATCTTGAATGCATGGAGCTCTTCAATACTATGGACAACATGCTGGTTGTGCGCTTGCGGATCAGTGAGGGTATTAAGTGTGGCATAGTGTTGGGAATTTGCTACAGATCCACTTCCTCACCCTGATCCTTTGAAAGTCTCCTTTAAACGGCTTAAGAAAGGCTGCACAGTAAACAAGAAATTTGTGTCTGAGCTGCAACATACACATACAAAAAAGTAGTATACAGAAAGTGGAAGCAGAAACACTGCAAAGGAAGAACTTAAAAACACTGCACAGGAAAGCAAAATTCACTTTGAGTTCTAACTGGCAAGGGCAGATTTATGGCAACAAGAAGAGCTTCTACAGTTACACGAACAATAAAAAATAAACAAGGGAAATGTAGGCCTGTAACTGTTGGTCTAATGACAGGGGGTAGAAACAGAGCTGGAAAGCCCAGTGCTGCCTTTGTCTTCACAAGCAAGACCCCCATGTTTCTGTGCCCGGAAGCAAGGTTTGAGGAAGAGAAGAACTATCAGTTGTGGGAGAAGATTGAGATTGTTTCTGCAAATTCATGAAGACACAGTTTCATGAATTCAGAGTAATCCTGTACTGAATTCAACAACAGGCTACCTGCTACATGGATTAAAAAAAGTTGTTGTGGGACTGCACTCTCTGAGATCATATGAGTTTCAGATATATATTCCAGACAGAATAGTGACATAAATGTTTATTCAAAGTACCTTAACTCAGTTTTTATGAAAAAAAAAATTGCAGGTTTACCATAACAAATTTTTTACTCTGAAATACCCTCTCTTTTTTGGCTTTGTCTTTAGCTGTATGCAATTACTCTGCTTCTTTTGATTCATCCTCCTTATCTTCTAAACTAGTAGTTCCTGTGGAGGCAAAGGAAAGACAAGACATAGAGATGCATTTTATTGTAAAATACTGGAAAGTAACCCTAGTAACCTAAAACATAATTCTAGGGCTATGATTTCTACCCCCTTCCTCCTTCCCCAGTGCCTTTCACTGCCAATACTTGAATGTAACAGTTACACATTGTTTGTCAGCTGTCAGGCAGATTTGGTACACACATATTGAGTGCCAGCCAGCACATATGTAACTTTGGAATAGCCAAGGAATGTCTCCTATTTAGACAATATCATAAGTAATGTGGAGCAGGAAGGATGGAGTTCTTGTGTGGAAAAAAAAAATGATGGTAATGGGACAGAGAATATAAGGCTGCAAGAAAACATATTCTATTACATCTGCTCTTCACAGTATGCATATTTTCTTCAAATCATTTCCTCTTACTATCATTGAATCTTGCCAAACATAAAGATAGGGGGAACAATATGTTGCCTAATTAATTATGGATATAGATCTGTGATGAAAAATGTATAAAATCATCCAACTCTGATTCTAGAAATTAAGAGTTGGAAGGAACTTTGAGAACATCTACCATGCTTCTATGTTTTCATGCACTGGTATCTGCATCTCTGCTTTCTCTGACAGACAGTTGGGTCCATTTGTTCTTTAAAAAAAACTACAAAAAACATGGGGATATCAAAACTGCTTCACTGTAGTAGTCCAGAAAATTTATTAGAATGAAGTTCAGTCGAAATGGTTGAGTCCAAGAAACTTTGAGGCAAATTAGGCTCAATGAACTTTTGCCAAATCTAAAGCAGAGCTATGCAGGAAACCTGCTGAGAATTCTTCTGGATCTAATCCAAGCCCAGGGACCCTGTAGGATATTGGTCCTACACACCAGATCAGCTAGCTGGCTCATCTGACCTGAAGCACAAGAGCACCTTTAGAGGAGATGAGTAAAAAATAAAAGTAAATAAACAAAAATTCCAAGTGCTAACCTAAATGCTTAATGCTAATTTTCACATGGTTTAATAGTCTTTCTGGTCCCGACAAATAGTGCTTTGTTTTGATTTATTGTAAAATGGACTGATTAAAAATGGATACATTTATCATATGTTTTCATACATCAGATATGTAAACTTGTAAACGTTAGCACTTAACAAATACAAACAACACAATTGGGTGGAGGCCTCTAGGCTACATATGAGTAAACATAGATGCATCTTTTTGTTGCTTCTTAGTAATTTTGTATTTAAAATAGGCTTCTGAACTGCCTGGAAGAAAACCTGAGCATCTGAATTCCAAAATTCTTAGGTTTGTAGGAGGAACAAATCAACTAGAGACTGTTCAAACCATAATGCATGACAATATCTAAAATCTGTTTCTTCAGATTTCTTTTGCCTGCTTTTTAACTTCAGTTGAGAGAATAAGAATACACAATCCCACTCATGAGAAAAAAGCGCAGTGCTCAAAACCCCCTGAATTTCCCAGGGTCTGAAACCTTCTCTCTCATTTTTGTACAACAAAAAAAAAAAGAAAAAAACCCAAACAAACAAGTCTGCAAATGCAATCACTTACAAACTCAGCTCTGCAAGTGCTGTCAACTGTACATGCATAGATTATGCTGCACAGAAGTGTCAGCTCTAATTTGTACTGTGAACAGTGTATGAACTTGACTACTCAAAACTAGTTTTCATCTACAGAGGACTGATCCCTTATGAAAGGTAGAGATTCTCATGGTCTCTTTAACTTGATAATGGACCTCTTAGCATCAACATGACTTCAGTTGATTGACATACGTCATTTCAAACCCTGATTGCTAACTGAAGAATGAGCATGCATGCCCCATTCCTCACCTTGATCTTCATGATCTTTGTTTTCTTCTTCTTCTCTACTTCCCTTATCTTCCTCTCCTGCATCCTGTCCTGGGCTAACAACTTCACTGGATATTTCTTGAAGAGAAGGCTCATCATCCTTACCCTCAGCAGACTCATCAGTGACTGAAATATGAGAAATTAGAAATACCAAAGGAAATTAATGTTCTAAATTTGCACTCAGCCATTGTTTCCATGCAGCAGTAGCTAACAGCTCCTACTGAATTCTGCAGTTTTTACTCACATGAGAAATCCCACAAAATCTTCTGTAACTCTTTGTAATCAAGTTTGTATAACAGGCCATAATACAGAATAAAATGATTCACAGGCTTCCTGAGACAGTTCTATCTCATTATGCCATGTAAGATAAACCAGACATGTTTATATTTCTCAGTTTATGAACAGACTTGAAAGTTCCTAATATTCAATATCTGTTAAAATATATAAAATAAAAAAATATAATAATAATAAATTAACAAAACAAAACAAATCCCCAACAAACCAAACCCCAAACAACTTCTCACATCACTTGATATTAAACCTGAGAAATGCAGTTTCAGGGAATAGCCAAAGCATGGAGTTTCCAGTTATCCAGTAGAACAAACCTGCAATTGATGGTATTTTCTCCTCTTCTGTTACTGCTGCTGCTGCTTTTTCTTCCACTGCTTCTGCTGCTGCTGCTGCTGCTTCTTCCATTGCTTCTGCTGCTGTCACTGCCTCTAGTGAAGCTTCTCTGGCAGAAGGTGGATTTTCCCCATGAGGAGTCCAGAGAGTTAATTTGGTAATTTCAGATGCTTTCCATTTTGGTTCAACAAGTAATGAGGGTTCCTCCTCTTCTTCTCCTTCTCCTTTATCCTAGAAGACAACTCGTGAAATCCAGCATCTTGTTTTACAGGTATTAAAGAAATAACTAAGATGATTGTTTTGTGTACTAAAACCTCTTTATCTGGGCTCAAACTGGCAATGACATGGCCTTTTAAAGTATTCATAGGTGAGGGAACTTCAGCAGCCACAAATCTTGGAAGAGAACTACGCTTTGAACCTTGATGAAGTCACTTGACTATTACTAACAATCAGTGATTGCCAGCTTGCTTTCTTTAAGGTAATATTTTGTCTCTCTTTTAAACAGAACGGCTGTGAGAGGCCTATCAACGATGTCTCCCCTTCTGTGCCTGCCTACAGTATAACAGTGGCAAATAAAACCTGATGCTCTATCCGGTAGATGTTACACTGTCTATCTCACACAGGAACAGAGTGGTAAAGTAGCTCTTTCTGCCTCAATCTTTGTTTAGAGAAGACCTTGGAAAAGATTTAGGAAGCAGTAAGGTACTGCACAATGGTTATGGATTTGAAATGTGAAGATTTTTTTTATATTTAAAATATCATGTTTTATTTTATCCAAATATGAAAGAGTCTTACTAATGGAATCATTACCTGCATTGCAAGCTTTTTTTTTTTTTTTCAAATGAGTCTTGTAATTTTGTCAACTAAATCAGAGGCAAAATTTGATCTTATTTTTTGTGACAACATTATCTTTTGCTTTACATAGTCCCTACAGCATTCACAAGAAGACATTGTTCCTGAGCGTAATGATTTTCAGAAGCCCAATGTTTAACCTTAGGTTCTAACTCACGTTTAAACTCTCACACCAATGGCCTAATATTCCAAAGCCAGCACATCCAACAATGTCCAACTGAACTGAGGACACTAGATATACACCGCTTTGGATGCTCATATGAATTTGGTACTTAATTTGAGAATTTCTTGCTTTTGGCCAAAAAAAGCAAAACATTCTCTATGTTTTGCAAATCTCTATCAGTAAGGATAGAAATTTATTATTATTTTGTCCTTGCCTTAAGAAACAATTGCTGTATTGGAGAATTTACAGCGTGTAATGGGAACTAATGTGTCAGACAATTGAAATAGCAAACTCTAAGCTAAACTTTGACATATTTTCTTTAAATCAAAACAGTAATATTAAGATATATTTCTTATTTCTATAGCTGTTTGGCAGCATATTAATCAAAGACATTTCACAACATTCACGCATGAAGGACAACGAAAAACAGGCTCTGATCCCAGCTGCTTCCTATAATTATTAGGGGTTGTGTATACTGAACTCCTAGCAGGAGCAAGACAACAATGGGACATATTTCCAAAGCACAAATCTGCTTGAAATTACCATTTGCAAACATAGCATCAAGCAATTCAGAAATATAAGACAAAATATTTTTCATTGTCTTCTGGTGGTCAGAACAAAGTGGAATACAGGCTAAATGTACAGCCAAATATCTCCACATTCTTCTGTGGGTTGAAACTTTGAATGTTTTGGGCATATCCTGATTCTTCTAATCGTTAAGCAGAAAGGACTCCTATCTGCAAGTAGTACAAAAATCATACCTCATGCTTATCAAAGCTTACACAGTAGAGAAGTTAAAGAAAAAAGCAAAATGAAACTTCATTTACTTCTTAAGAGTGTGTGGGTTTCCACCCTTTTTTTAGTTAGAACTACTTTAACATCAGTATCTATAAGGCATTTTATAGATTACTCAACAGCAGGTACGATTTACTGAGTTCTCTGATATTCAGTATAATTTTCACTATTTCTTTTACCTGCTCTGATTGTATGTATTCACCATGCTGTTCACATCCAATATCAAAGATGTATTTGCCACGACCTACAGGCTGCACAAAGGTACAAAAAAATCAGCAGAACTACAGTGTATTCTAAGCATATCAATGCAAAATCTGCTTTACTACAAAATTCATAAAATAGTCAAGAATAATACAGTTTGAAAGCAAAGTTGCAGAGAAACTTGGCGTTCTGTCCTACAGATTAATTCAGTTTCATACGCTATGCTTATAGCACAAGGAATACTACAAAAGATCAGCAGTCTAGCTTCTTATTTTAAGGGAAAACAGATCATATTAAGGCAATTCCATGCTAATTGTTTAGATTCATAGAGAGTTTTCCAGCACACTTACATTTCCATTCAAAAACTTGCCCTTAAATCTATGGTTTAGGTGGATAAGTTCAGCATCTCCTTCCTGGTTTCCATGTACCCAACCACCAACATATTTAGATCCTGTGTCATTATAGACATATATACCTTGCCCATGCCTAAGGAGAAAACAAGAATTTTGCTCTATATTATTGAGTATTAAGAATTTTGGATGTCATTATACTTAAGGTATTAGAGTATCATTTAAGTAGCTGAAATTACTCAAGCTGGACTAAATTGCCAAGGTCATCCAGTAGCACTCATTTGCTGTAATCAGCCACGCATTGAAAATAACCTTTGCATTTTAATGCCATTGGGTGACGTGAAACATCACTGTAAGAATGAAACAAACCTGTTGTGGTTAAACCATTCTCCAGTGTAGGTGTCTCCATTTGCGTATGTATACTCTCCATAGCCATGTCTCTGGTCATTCACCCAATCTCCTTTAATGAGACACGATAAAAACAGCAGCTTATTTCATTGTGTGATACAGTGGTCAGTTTGTAAAGACATCATACATGAATTATTAGAGAAGGAAAAGAAAGCTATGCTAGTATTGTGGTTCCTTACCATTCCTTACATCTTTCCTTACTCTAAGACTCTGCTCTTTTTTGTTCTGTCTGGCCCTCTCCACACATCTATGCAGGTGCCTGACCTGCCTTCCATTTTGTCCATCATGGTCTGTCTCCATTATCACTCTCGATTATCATTATGAACACAAGAACCCGTGTAAAATCCTGCTTCCATCTTTAAATTCAGTAGCTGATTAGACTTGCATTAGATAATATGACATTTCCACTCAAATAAAAAGAGGGACTACTTTCGCTTGACTCATTTGCTAAAATTATCCTGTCAGTCAGAGGGCATATATGTTGAAAAGAATGCTAGATTATGTATCTTAAGTACTATTCTGTTCAAACTTAGAAGTTAAAAAAAAATTAAACCACAGGTGCAAGTGTTCCCATAAGGCACTACTGGGCCACTCTTTTTTTCTCTCTGCTTCTAGCCCTCCCAATCTGAATGTTCTTTCTGGTCTAGCTTAAAAAGGACGGGGAGAAATACTGTCCCTTGAGGTCTTAACTGATATTCTGTTTCAGGTACTCTCCTGGAAGAAGGGAAACAATGCAAGTTTCAGTATCTTCAAACTTCAGAAGCATCCCAATCCCTCCGTAAGTGCTCTAACCAGTAGACTCTTTTTTCAGGATGGACCTAACAAAGTCTTAAAGTACTTTATATGAAATACATCTGTGGTTCTAATCATCATTCAGAAGTAAGCAACTATACTCTCTTCTACCAAAATTGCACTGATTTGTAAAAGATGCTTAATATTTCTCAGGACCTGGAACAATCCACTTGAAAGGAGGATACGATAAGAATAAACCCCTATAAAATAACACACTTGTCACAATAATCAACATAAATCTTCAACATAAATCTCCATAAATAAATCCCACACTTCTCAAAGCTTCTCAAAGTTTGTAGTAAAAAAGGAATAAAAAGAAAATATTTCATAGCAAATTTATCTTCTTAAAATAATACACATTCTCCAATTATCTTCTTGCATTTGGGGGTGGTGGGGATGGTGGAATGTGTCCTTCCTGTTACAGAAAACTTTGCAATTGTGTTCAGTGTTTTACCTTCATATTTTGATCCATCTGGATAAAAAAAGATACCCTTGCCATGTTTTTTGTTTTGAAGATATTGTCCGGTGTAGCAAGCACCATTTCTAAATCTGTAGGTCCCCTGAAATATATTTGGTATAGATAAAATATTTGTCAGTTCTCACTCTTGTTTCAATGGAGTTCAGCCCAGAACTGCTGAAAAATAAGCATAACCATTGTTTTCTGTCACTGTCTTACCTGTCCACTTCTGAAACCGTGCTCATATTCTCCATCATATGTATCACCATTGGGTAGACGTGCTCTTCCACGTCCATGTCTCTCACCTTCTGAATTGCGTTCACCATCATACTCCTGATCAAATGTGGGGGGAAAAAAAAAAAAAAAAAGTTATGAGGGATACATCTGACTGAATCTAACCTCATTAGACAGAGGAAAACAGGTGTTTGCTCAAAGCTGCTCCAATTCGGCTTCGATCAGAGACTGCAGGAGCACCTGGCCAGTGGCTGTACTGCTTATGCAGGCACTTTCACCAGATCCAGAGGTTTTCCTCCCACCCTCTCTTCGTGACACCCTTTGTTTTCAGCCAGTGGAGAAGTTAGGCAGGTCCCAACCTCGCTTCCGAAACTCCCTTTGCTCAGGGAAGAAGTGCCTTAGGCGCTCTTCCAGGCTCTGCACGGCGGGCACGCTAGACCCCGTGACAGGTAACGTTCATTTTTCCTTCCCCCATTTCCCTGTTCCCTTTTCGCTCCCCCATCCCCTGCCCGAGGCGCCCGTCGCCATGAGGCGCTTCCCGCCCCGCTCCTCCCCCAGCGCCCTCGGCGGGGGACGCTCCCGGCGGGGACGAGACCCTCGCCGCAGCAGGGGTCGGGGAGACGGAGCGGAGC